>OY744533.1:62551195-62586195 GCA_963556195.1 Sepiola atlantica | reverse complement strand
CAGTATATGGTAAACTGAAATTTAAATGCCATCAACTAGACCCTAGAACCTCTATCTCTGCCAAAAATCAGCTGAATCCATCAAATAGTTGATGAGATACAGGGTGGCATATACGTACGTACGTACATACACGCAGATAACATGATTTCATGATTGAACTTTCTGAATCTCTGGGTTGCCTTAACTAATGATGCTGAAATTCTACACACTTATAGAACCTATCAAATGAAATGATTGTGCAAAGTTTTAACTAATTTGGTTTATTGGTTTTTGAGTTATTATTGATCGAAGAAATGAGATTTCCAGCATAGGCCGTTTTTGAGGTCTATTACGGGATAGAGCCTTCTCGCACCTCCCTTGATTTATACAAGCATTATTGGTTACATATGTGCATACATGTTTCAGCTGCGATCTCTTGCGAGAACCAGCTTCTTCAGACCTTTAGAAAAAAGTAAATGAGAAATAGCAAACTTCTTTATTATGCGTATTTCTCCGGTTGGGGAGGGATGGGTGTGTAACTAAACAGGCAAGATTCATATCCGATTACATATTCGCTCAACTCCTTTGCTTTTTACCATTTAAGTTTGTTGAGAATGTCCGACCGCTTCCAAATCCTTTTATACATTTTATTACCCCACTTGAGAACATATTCAACTTCGCCTAAGTATAATCATTTGCGTGTGTGCTTTCGTAGTAGTGCCGATTTGACCCTTCACAAGGCCAAATATTTTGACAGTCAGCGGACAGGCTCTTTCTAAGATGACCTATATATAAACTTTATTCATATGCGCACATACATACAAACCCGTATGAACACACACATACATACATACATACATACATACATACATACATATATATATATATATATACATATACATATATATATACATATATATATATACATACACATATCCATATACATACACATATCCATATACATATCCATATACACATACTTATACATACACATGACTATACGTACATATACATACACATACACACATATATACACAGATGCATATATATACAGGGTGGCGCAAAAGCCACGCATTAGTTTGAATCAGTAACAACTTTAACATTTAATCAAATTTTCTCCTTATTTTTCAGAATATTACAGATATAAACATTGATAATTTATCATGGAATAATATAGCACTGAACAACGAACCAAAATTATTGAACTTTACTTCGGAAACCATCGTTCAATAACCTTAACCCAAAGAGTCTATCGTCGACATTATAATGTCAGACAATCTCCCAGTCAGACCACAATTGATCGTCTTGTGGCCCGGTTTCGGCAGCAGGGTTCAGTCAGTGATCTTCCACGATCTGGCAGCGGAAAATGTAGCACTTGTTGAGGATAGCATTGCTGAAAATCCAGACACCTCAACTCGAAGACGAGCCACTCAGATTGGGATGCCCAGAAGATCACTTCAAAGAATTTTGCGTGAATTGCATGTTTCCATACAACATTCAATTGGTACAGGCATTACAACCCACAGATTTGCAATCACGCGTAGCTTATGCTGTTCACATTCAGCAATTAGCCAGAGAACAAAATGAGTTCATCCATAAACTGATAATGAGCGACGAAGCCCACTTTCATCTGAACGAGTCCGTAAATAAGCAAAACTGCAGAATATGCGCCATTGAAAATCCAAGAACCGTTCATCAGCGTGAATTACATCCACTAAAATGTACCGTATGGTGTGGTGTTACATCGGAAAGAGTGATCGGTCCATATTTCTTTGAAGACGAAGAAGGTGTCGCGGTGACGATAACTGCACAGCGATATCAACAAATGATTGAACATTTTTTAAGGCCAGCTGTTCAGGACAACCCAGAAATGTAGTTCCAACAAGATGGAGCAACTTCCCACACTGCCCGACAAAGTATGGCGCTCTTACGGGGATTGTTTGGCGAGCGCTTAATTAGAAGATTTTCTGATTTTAACTGCCCTTCACATTCACCGGATTGAACAGCCCCTGACTTTTTCCTTTGGAGTTATCTTAAGGAAAGGGTATATATGAACAAGCCTACAACGATTCAAGAGCTTAAAAACAATATCAGACATGAAATCTAAGAACTAGAGACAGTTATTCTAAGGACTGTAATGGAAAATACCCTAACTAGAGCCCGTCTTTGTGAGGCCGAAAATGGTGGCCATTTAAAGGATATTAGTTTTAAAAACTACTGCAACAAAATTTCCAAGTAAATGTATTATTCATCAGAAAAGCCTAGTAAATTACTTTACTATCACCTAAACAAACCAATGTGCGACTTTTGCGCCACCCTGTATATATATATTAAGGTACTTAAGTTGTTTGTTTTTATTTTATTTTATTTTTTTATTTTTTTTAATGCAACTTTTATTCCTATATAATTTTATTGCTAGCTACCATATCGCAGAATGGTTCTTGGGTGTAGTGTTTGTGTTACGATACACGCTACATGTCTACTCATATCATTTTGTAACCACAGTCTTAAATCTTCACGTCATTTATACGGCCTTTCAGGCCTTTTTAAAATCACGAATCTGTTCACGGCATCTCAAGCCTTTTTCAATTACGGCCTCTGTTCATTTATACGTATCTTAAAGTCTCTAAAAAGTTCTCAAATAAATCTCAAGGTTTACCTTATCTTCTGTTCTCTTCCTTGGCCTGTGATTCGTCTAGTCTTCGCTGGCTGTGTCGTCTTGATCGAAGGAAGAGGTCTGTCTCAGACAGAATGAATACACGAGACACGAATTTTCTTGAAGGGAAATTTCACACAAGTTTCTTTATTCTCACACAATTCTTATCTCTTGGTTCGTTTGCTGTCAGGGGGATTCCGGCTTCGACTCTCTCATGCCCCGGCTATTTTCCGGTTCCTTTTGGGATATCTTCTGCCCTCCCAGAACGGGGCCTTACCGGTTTGCCGGCTACATGCTCGCACCCGGTCTGAGCGGTATCGCCTCTAGGCTCAGACTGATTCTAAAAAGCTAAGTTATTGTTCTCTGTGGTGACGTAATCATCATTCCCACGCTCGATATGGGGACAAAAACGACTCACTCTGATCTCTGACTCAAAGGTCACGTCAAGTGTCTAAATTTATTATGACTATTCTTGGATCAAACTCTTCTCTGACTCACTTCTGAGTCCCGAAACAAAACTTATTTTTCAATAACAAAATTAGCTATTTGATACTAGTTAACCTACTGTGCCTTGCATAATGGGGCCCTACAGTATTGTAACATTTGGATATTATTATTATTATTATTATTATTATTATTATTATTATTATTATTATTATTATTATTGTTGTTGTTGCTGTTAATGTATTTGATATGCAAATTACCATATCACACGGTAGTCTTAAGGGTAATATATTATTATTATTATTTTGTTATTATTATTATTATTATTATTATTATTATTATTATTATTATTATTTATGTATATATTAGTGAAATTGTAAGCTGAATTATTTCTACACTTGATTATTGGCGAAATGGTAGTTTGATCAGTACCATTGGAGAGCCATGCATATTATAACTGTCCTGTTTTTAAATCTCCGAAACAGTTACATGGTAAACAGCTGATGATCCTCGTGTTAATATTAGGCACTTACGTTAAGGTCTCCTGTTTTTGTTTCACTGTTAGATACTTAATCCCCATGCTTTTATCTTATTTACTTACTATAATATTTTTTTATTTATGAATTTTCCAACGAATGTTCAGTCTGCAATATTTCGGATTTAGTTAGTTTCTCTGGGAATTTAAACTGCATTTTCCTTTTTTTTTCTTCCTTTTTTTTAAATAAGGCAAAGCTTCTTTAGACTATATATATACACATATATATTTTTCACATCTAAACACACTCGTTTCCGTAAACAAAATAATTGAATTTAAATACGAATACAAATAGCATTTATTCACATATATACGTATGTAGATAATGAAATAAATACGTTAGCCTAGAATTACTTTACTCAAAAGACCTGCAACTTCATACACACCAATTCATACTATATAATATATATACTGACCAATGTCTGCATATTTCTATCGAAAAATGCATCTCCATCTAAGTTTCCGTATCCCTATACATGCATACATATACATATTCGCATACAATATCACCACATATACATATTCACATACAATATCACCACATATACATATTCACATACAATATCACCACATATACATATTCACATACAATATCACCACATATACATATTCACATACAATATCACCACATATACATATTCACATACAATATCACCACATATACATATTCGCATACAATATCACCACATATACATATTCACATACAATATCACCACATATACTATACGCCCACATAATGAAAATTAAAATATTTGAGATTTGCCTTTAATTTCATCTCACAGTCATTAGACATAAATTAAGGAAGATTATTTGAATTCCAATTTCTTCTTAAGATCTCTTAAGCTTAAGTCTTAAATTATGTAATGGATTTTAATCAAGCAAACTCATCAATTGATGGTAGGCATAAATGATGAACAATTAACATGAAGAGACAACGTGCGTGATTGGCATTGGATTTGAAAAAGATGTTCTATGTTTTCCCTTTCTATCTCTCTTTTGCTGTGGGTCTCTCTCTCTCTCTCTCTCTCCTCACTCTCTCTCTCCTCTCCCCCTCTCTCCTTACTATCTCTCCCCTCTCTCTCTCTCCTTACTCTACCTCGTTCTCTCTCCCAGTCTATCCCCCTCTCTTCTTCCGTCACTATCTCTTCCTCTCTCTTTCTATTTTCACCCCCTTTTCTCCCTCGTTTTCTGACACACCAACCTTGCGGGTGCCCCTATTTGCTTGCCTCGAGGACAGTGGTAATTATTCTGAGGACAGAACAGATACTACACTTTGATCCCATGCCAAATCGTGTGTTTCGAGGTATTGTCATTGAAGGCATTTTGAGATTATGGTTATTATTTGTTTAGCTGTTCTCAGGTGTACAATGTTTGTTTTTTTGCTGTTTTTATTTGTTTTTTTTAGTAGAGTTTCGTAGTTTTTAAATTATAATTTAGTTTTGAAAGGTTTGTTTTAGGAGAAAGGTTTTTCTTTTGAGGCTATCTAATTTTTTTACTGATGGGTTACCACATATCAAAGCCCTGGGGTCACTGAAGGATAAGGGTTAAAGAGATAGTCAATTGGACGATAATCGCCACCGCGAGAACATTGGAAACAATGGATGGAAAGGGCAGAAGATTACTAAGAGGGATTGGTTATCCAAGAGAACGGCTCAACAAGTACTTGTTTACATTAGACTTGAAGACAACCATGTTGTAATCGGTTGATAAGTAGAATTGTGGTATCTTGTTCCACATATGAGATGTTTTAGGAAAGAAACTTTCTTGATGGAAGTTCCGTTTGGTTTTTGTTAAAGAGAGAGAGAAAAGAACATTCTTAGCTGTGGTTGTAGCTCGACGAGTTCTTGCTGTGAATTGTTTCTCCTATAAGAATTTAAGATTGATTATATTTTTCCGAGTGTGCTATTTAAAAGGCGGCATAAGGTTTTGTGTATCCTCGTCGTCGACTTACGACCGCGATTGGGTACGACCAACTGGTCGTAAAGCGATTTGGACGTAAGTCGGACGATGTTGAATGACCGAAAGAATATCAGACGATGCAATAATATTGTAATCATTTTAAAGTCATAATTGATCACAATTTTCTGAGCTCATTATTTTTACACTCAGATTTTAAGTCATATTTTAGTACTATGTCTTCTTCATTAACTTGAAACCCCATTGTATTCCACTGTCTTATGTGACGTAATGACGAAATTAGAACCCCAACCCGATATTTTACAAGCACCTGAGAAAATAATGTGATGGGGAAAGGGTAGTGAATAGAAGCGTGGTGCTAGTGGTGCTAGTGGTGCTAGTGGTGCTAGTGGTGCTAGTGGTGTCAGTGGTGCTAGTGGTGTCAGTGGTGCTAGTGGTGTCAGTGGTGCTAGTGGTGCTAGTGGTGTCAGTGGTGCTAGTGGTGTCAGTGGTGCTAGTGGTGTCAGTGGGCGTCGTGTTTGGAATGCGACTATGATTGTTTTGATTATCGCAATGTTGAGGCTAAAATTTAAATGTATCATAAACCTTTCTTCTTTTTGATTTTTTTCATTTCTGCTAGACGTTTCGGTTGGGTGACCAGCACAAGAATGGGGCCATGTTACACTATCCGTTTTTGAATTTGACCTTACACCCAAACGTTCAACAATTTTTTTCATTTCATGGATGAACCCGGTACGTTGCATCGTAATCACTTCTGATCGCCCGCGTGCAGAACTTTTCACAGTTTGACGAATTCTTTTTCTAACTCTCAAAGTCCTTGACGCAATTGAATGTGATAACGGCGTATCACGAACGACCGTATTAACTTTCTTTCCTCCTTTGAACTGTTTAAGGACAGTCATTGTTTTGTCCATGTACATAGCTTTTCTTTCCGTCTTAGCGGGCTGGGTTTAGAGAATTTCCTCTTGGGGGGGGGGGCATATTGGGGGTATTTTTAACAAAATAAATTCAAAAGGACATGGGGTTGTTCGCTGCTGAGTGAGCAGCAACACCAGCGTGTGTGAAGAGGCGGGAGTCTAATAAGCTAATTGGAACATATATATATATATATAAATAATATTAACGCAATCTTCAGTGCAGGAAGTTAATTTCTGATGGTCGGCGGGCTCGAACTCCGATCACAAATCGCCACTGATGTGTAGTCAAGAGCGTTCCCCCGTTGGCCACCGCAAATTAGCTAATAATTAAGGAGGAATTTAACTTTGTAAATACCGAGTCGGCGGGTATTTTACAACGAGCAGCGAAAGTGATCTACAATAACAAACTGTGTTGGATCTCGCAATATATATATACAGGTCTGTCCTTTAGTTATTCATATTTTTTCTTCAATATGACGTCCATCAGGATATGATTGTCTGTGAGCTAGTGATCACATGGGGGGATGCGTATATCGTGGTACAGTTTGTTTTTTTTAATTGCTGCGCTTTGGACTTGGAAAAAAAGGATATTCCTTGATTATCCAGCCAACTTGATTACATCTTTCTTGCAACGAAGTATCCAGACTGGATTTAATTTACTCTTCTAGAACCTAAACTACTTTACAGCAGTTGCCAACGTTTTCAAACGGTTCGCAAAACGGCTGCCTTCTTTCGACCATTAAAAGAATGGTTACCTCTTATATATGTAGAAATAAATTTGTAGATTCTGGAATGTATTAATAAATTCTGTTCTTTTAATTGCGACAACAAAGAAATAAAGTCCCTTCTGATGGAGATGCTGGAAGTCATGCCATATTTAGCAGAGGCCACGAGTACACGGAAAGGAGGAGTATATTCGCTGACATAAAGAACATGAAGAGAGAAAATGGATGAAAAAGAAGTGCATGATGATGATGATGATGATGATGATGATGATGATGATGATGATGATGATGATGATGATGATGATGATGATGATGATGAGACTAGAAAAGAAAATAGGAGAACAGCAAGAAATGATGATGAGGAAGAGAGAGAAAAAGAAGAGGAAGGGGTAAAGGAAGACAAAAAAGAAGATGCTGAAGAAAAGGAAGAAAATGCAAAGTCTCCAATAGAAGATGACGATGAAGAGAGAGAAAAGGAAGAAGTAAAGGAAGAAAAAGAAAGAAGGACATGATGGTAATAATGATGAAAAAGAAGGGAAAGAAAAGGAGAGGAAGAGGAAAGGAAAGTAGAAAAGAAGAGCATGGAGAAAATGATGATTAAGAGGAAAAGAGGGGAAAGATAGAAGAAGAAGAAGAAGAAGAAGAAGAAGAAATGATAATGTGAAATCGAAAGAAATAACCTCTAATCCTTAAACGAGCAAGTAAGTTGACCAGATTGCTGCAGTGATAAGGCCGCAGCGACATCTGGTGGGTAAAATGTGACACTATAAACTGTGTGAAGAACCATAACTCTGTCGTGTGTCAAGAACTTTGAGAGAAAGAGTCATGATTTATTTAGCTGAATTTGCCGATGTTTCGAAATGACAATAGCGAAATATGAGCTCGGCGAAGCGAGTTCAAAATAATGTCAAGGCGGTTAATTAAAGCAAGCTATAAATCTTAGTAATCTATTTCTCTTTCATCCAGCTTTTGGCGAAATTTAGTATTATACTAAAGCTTAGTTAATCAACGTCTTTTTCTCTCAGGCTTTTTTTATATAATTTAATCACACAAAATACATGCTAAAATATTCCTCAGTTTGGAGATTGAGTTATATTTTAACAACGTCCGTTTTAATTGTTCTAATTGGTGGCAATTTAAAATTAATTCATAAGTGACCGATCTCTTACTAGCTTTCTATCTATCAGTTTCATCCTCTCCCACTTTATGTTGCTTGACCTATCACTCCGTATATATACGTCGTCTATCACTCTCGCTTCGGACCCACATTCTCTCCCACTCTCTCTCTCTCACTCCCACTCTCTCTCTCTCTCCCTCTCTCTCTCTCTCTCTCTCTCTCTCTCTCTCTCTTTCTCTGTGTTTATTAACAGTCGAATGTAATAAAAAAAGGAAAGAATTAAAAAAATAATATAGTAGTCCAGTATAAACAAAATGGGAATAACACCACAAGTAGTAATACTATTTAACCCGTAGCCGAAGAGGGGAAAGAAAGAGAGTATTTCATGTATCCACATAAAATTTTATACGGAGATATAATTTTTTATGTATCAATTTTCAGTATTTACTTCAACAGTGCTCGATACGTAAGTAGAGCTAGGTAGAAAGCTATGAAAATATATTTATGGCAATTAAGCTACACAGAGGCGCCCGCGTATATAAAAACACCCGGCAGAAATAACTCTATGCATTTTAGCCTGAAGAGCCCCCCCGGATGAAACGCGGGAGTCTCTGTGTAGCTTAATTGCCATAAATATATTTTCATAGATTACTATATATATATATATATATATATATATATATATATATGTATACAATGTTTTAAAAAGAATAAACGGAATCATAGTGAATCATTACATAATAAGGAGTGAGGGAGAAAGAAAGAAAACTTTGTTTTCGTATATTTAATAGTGAAAGACTAAAACCGAAAAGTTGCACAAAGAAAGTAATAAGTGTAAAAAAAACACATTCAACTAAAAGCTAAAAGTTGTAAAAAAAGTAATAATTGTAAAAAAAAAAGTAATAATTGTAAAAAAAACACATTCAACTAAAACCTAAAAGTTGTAAAAGAAAGTAATAATTGTAAAAAAGGTAATAATTGTAAAAAAAACATTTAACTAAAACCTAAAAATTGTAAAAGGAAGTAATAATTGTAAAAAAAGGTAATAATTGTAAAAAAAACATTTAACTAAAACCTAAAAATTGTAAAAAAAAGTAATAATTGTAAAAAAAAAGTAATAAGTGTAAAAAAAAGTAATAAGTGTAAAAAAAACACATTCAACTAAAAGCTAAAAGTTGTAAAAGAAAGTAATAATTGTAAAAAAAGTAATAATTGTAAAAAAACACATTACACTAAAACCTAAAAGTTGTAAAAAAAAGTAATAATTGTAAAAAAAAGTAATAATTGTAAAAAAAACACATTCAACTAAAACCTAAAAGTTGTAAAAAAAGTAATAATTGTAAAAAAAAAGTAATAATTGTAAAAAAACACATTCAACTAAAACATAAAAGTTGTAAAAAAAGTAATAATTGTAAAAAAAATGTAATAATTGTAAAAAAAAGTAATAAGTGTAAAAAAACACATTCAACTAAAACCTAAAACTTAAAAAAAAGTAATAATTGTAAAAAAAAGTAATAATTGTAAATAAAACACATTCAACTAAAACCTAAAAGTTGTAAAAAAAAGTAATAATTGTAAAAAAGTAATAATTGTAAAAAAAAAACACATTCAACTAAAACCTAAAAGTTGTAAAAAAATGGTAATAATTTAAAAAAACGTAATAATTGTAAAAAAAACACATTCAACTAAAACCTAAAAGTTGTAAAAAAAAGTTATAATTGTAAAAAAAAAAGTAATAATTGTAAAAAAACACATTCAAGTAAAACCTAAAAGTTGTAAAAAAAAGTAATAATTGTAAAAAAAAAACACATTCAACTAAAACCTAAAAGTTTTTACAAAAAGTAATAATTGTAAAAAAAAGTAATAATTGTAAAAAAAAAGTAATAAGTGTAAAAAACAAACACATTCAACTAAAAGCTAGAACAGTAGAACTCAAGGCGCCTTTCAGTCGATACATCTTCAAAGATGAAACTAATTTTTCTTGATTCAACAATTTAACCCGAGCTCAATGTAAGCTGTGGTTAGGGTAACTAGTTGAGGGGAATGAGATATATTTTGGTCAGGTAAAACTATTAATTATCGTTCATTATTTTAAGAACAACACGAAATACCATAAATAAAGGGTTCTTCTGAGAAGTAACAAAAGTGTCTTACTTTTATTTTATTTTATTTTTTACTTTTGTCCCCCCCCCCCCTCCAACAAATCCAAGGGCAACTGTGACAAGGGGCCAGATTTATAGAGGGTGGAAACTTAGACAGCAAGATGTTTGTCCTCATTACATTTAAATTTCTGCATGTTATTACGGTCGGTAAAACAGACTTTCACCGATAAAAATTCGCTTCGGATTTTTTGCAAATAAAATTAATTTTACGGAAGTTGAATTTTAGAAACGGTAAAATCTGTGATCGCCACAAGGTTCGAATAGTTGCAATGCTCTTCCAATGAAGAACGGTAATCAAGTCAGAAATGAAGTTTGTCAGTCCAGCGGTTGTGTGTGTAGGGGGGGGGGGGTAGGCCGTTCCCCCTTTCTCTCTTTTTTTCTCTCTCTCTCTCTCTCTCTCTCTCTCTCGCTCTCTCTCTCGCTCTCTTTCTCTCTCTCTCTCCTTATCCTCATACCCCGCCACCGCCGTCGCCTCAAAACAGCTGGTGTTGTCTTCATCCAACCGGGAATAAAACAAGCAGAAAATATTTTGTTTCACTAATAATTTTTTTTTTGTTTCGCATTTTTATTTTTTTTTTTTTTTTACTTTTTTTTTTTTTACATATTTTGAAAACGATTTCTTCTTTCGTTTTCTATTAAACGTGTTTCGTTTTTGTTTTTTCGCTTTTGTATTTTCGTTTCTCGTATAGTGTTGTTGCTGTTGTTGTAGTTGTTGTTGTTTTAGGGGTTGTTGTTGTCGTCGTTGCTAGAAGTAGCCGTGAGATAAGCAAATAAAGCGAAATTAAGCTTAAAAATTAATCTCGCTCTCTGTAGCTATATCAAACGTCAGGTCAGCCTACTCTCCTGCACGCCTTTCTGCTCCAACCTAACAAACAGACACGGATAGACACACACACACCTGCGCACTCACACACACACACACACACACACACACACACACATATATATATATATATATATATATATATATATATATATATATATATATATATATATATATATATATATATAGTAATCCAGGTAAAGTAAACATCCACAGCATAAAAATCCAAAGAATTTCAACTGAGCTTATAGAGAGGGCTCAGTATAAAGCTTTATATATATATATATATATATATATATATATATATATATATATATATATATATATATATATATATATATATATATATATATATATATATATATATATATATATATATAAAGCTGGGGTTTCGAGTCGCATGACCGGTAGTGAATAGTCATATCTCTATGCTGATGAGTCCCGATTGAAAAAGGACGAAACGTATACGTACATAGATAATAAACAATAACAAATATTTATTATTATTTGTCGCTCCTTGAAAGTAGAGCACTGTAATTGGTAGTATTAACACAGCATGACGTCACTTGCTTATAATGCATCATTCCTTCCCTTAATAGAAGTAGAATGCCTCGACGTCAAAGCATTATATATATATATATAAATATATATATATGATTATTTTTATTTATACGGACATGTACGTAATCTGAGACACTGGCATGTCGATGTTATCGATCCACAGCTGTCGGAAGCTGAGATCTTATCAGACAGAAAAAAAACTGACCTTTCCCTCATATCATATTTGGGAAGAAGGGTCTTTCCAAATATGATATAAAGGAAGGATCAGATTTTCTGTTGTGTGTATTCCATAATATGGGAGACCTTGATCTGGTACGTTTATATTCGGAGTCAAATGCTTAATAATTCGACGCTCCAGATCATCTCTCCTTGGTCACATTCCGCCACGTTTTCTTGTGTTCACTTATATTATCATTTATATTCTACCAACCGAATGGTTATATACGGGCTACTTATAGGCGATAAAGCCCAGCTATGCCAATTATTGTATTAGCCAAGACAACCACACTATATTCACAAAGAAAATAACATTTATTAAATTTTTTCTTTAAATGCAGTTTATGTATAATGAAATGAATTAAGTAGAAATCAATCTCTTTATGTTTGCAAGACGATATTATCTTACATTGACGTTACATTTTCTTGCATATTAAATTGACCTTGTGTCATTCCGACCCCTTGTGAGATAGTGTTGCATAGCGTCGCTAGTTCTTTGGATCCCAACAAATATGCCGGCATCGTCGTATAGAAGTTGTGTTGTGTTGACACGTCTTTTAGTAATAGTAGTCGTAGAAATAGTGGCGGTGTGTAGAGTTTGTCTGACTTTCTTTCTATCTCTCCTTATATTCGTTGTAGTCGTCGTAGTAGTAATGATGTGTGTAGATTGTTTTTTTTTCTTAGCAATTAAAACAACATCATTATTTGCTCCAGGTTTTTTTCTCCTTTTTTTTTTTAAGTAGACATTAGTATCATATAACAAGTTTCTTTCGACAATTGTATAGTATGCGGTTCCCTCTTGCCTGTTCCCTGCAGGGGGAGGGGATTGCACTAAAAACGCGCCCGATTTCTTACATGCCAAACCCCCAAGGGAACGATTAGACTAGCTTATTTGCCACATCTCATCCGAGACTTCCTGTACGTGACGTCACTTCTTGGAACACATCAACTTAAATCCTAACCTTAATTTCTAGAGGACATTTCCTATATTCATGTAGTATATTTTCGACGTAGAAAACTCCTTTTGTCGCAATCTTACACATCTCACACACTCTATTACTATAATGGCATGTAAATGGAATGGACGTTTTACTAGGATCAAATGTTCTCTCCCAGGAGACCATCCTGCCAGGCATTACACTCTCTACTATCTTTTTATAACTAGTCCTGAGGGGGGGGGGTCTGGACTGGCCCCTCTTTTCATATTAAAGAGATCTTGCGTTACAGCTTGCCTTCTTCGATAAGTAGGTTAATATAACTATAGAAATTTACTTTGTAATAACATTAAAATACACATGTTTACAAAACTGATTATTAATCAAGCGTTAGTTAAATAATTTCAGTTTATTGGGTTCGAAACACGCGTTCGTCGATAAGTTGGTTAAGAATAACCAAACAGCAGTAAATACGTCAACTTATCCATGAGGAATGTTGTCGAACAATTCATCAATTAATTCACATTGTTGGAATACTTGTTCTGCTACCAGTTCGGATATTTAGACAGTAGTGATTTTCTTCAGTGGAGATGAGTTTATTACTTGTCGCCTGAAGAACACTCATTGTGCCGAAGTGTCAACGGGACGATACAGGTGTGTTTTCCCCATTCGGAGTGCTCCTTTAAGGGGAGGGGGTATTTTAACCCATATTCAAAACCGATATTGGTTTTAACTCTAGTCACGTGGGGAAGCAAGTAAATAGAAACTCTCTCTCTCCTTCTCCCCTCTCTCTCTACCTATCTCTCTCTCTCTCTCTCTCTCTCTCTCTCTCTCTCTCTCTATATATATATATATATATATATATATATATATATATATATATATATATATATATATATATATGTATATATATATATATATCTTTCTCTATCTATCTACTCTTCTCTCTCTCTACCTATTCATCTATCTATCTCTTTATTTCTCTTTATCGCTGTATATGTATCTATCTATCTATCTATCTATCTATCTATCTATCTATCTATCTATCTATCTATCTATCTATCTGTCAATCCATCTATCTATCTATCGATCTAACATAGTATGTTCAGATATACATATTTATCTATCTATCTTCGTCTGTTTGGTGTTATCTATCCATTTACATTGAACTGTTCCTATCTATCTATCTATCTATCTATCTATCTATCTATCTATCTATCTATCTATCTATCTATCTATCTATCTATCCCATACAGCAGTCTTTCTCAGTTCGATTTGCTTCCTGTCGATAAGTTTATATTTGATTCTACATAAGCGAATATCGAACTGTCGTTTGAGCTTTTCGCTATCAATCGATTTCCGTCTTTATTGATCTTTACGCTTTGACTAACATTCTACCCCCTAGCTCCGCATCCTCCCCTTTTTTTGTAGCTCCAACATAGAATTACATCAAACGCTTCTTTTCCTTCTACTCTTCATTTACCTATCTCTCCCCCCCCCTCTCTCTCTCTCTCTCTCTCTCTCTCTCTCAATCAATCTTATGCCTCTTCTTAGTTTTATTTTACCTTCATCCTCCTCTTACCTGCCACGTTTGCGATTTGGTCTATCACTGGGCTACGCTAGAAAACGCGAAGAATGTGGGTCGCATAGTCTTAGATTAAGCAATCGACGTGGGTCGACCGTCCGATAAGAAGACCAACACAAAGTCAAACCCGCCCTCCCCACTTTACCCCCACTCACTCCGGCCCTCTCCAACCCCCGATATCCCACTCCCCTCATCCTAGCCTAACTCGTTCACTTCTACTAATTCTACAAGTCAGGATATTCTATTCCTATCTTAACTTGACTAGTCCCTATTTACTTGCCTTCTCACGAGGGCAGAGTTAGACACAAGGTCGGTTTTAATGTGGGGTGATCCAGCTCCCCAAAATATTGCAATGTGAATTGGGACAAAAAGTAAAATTGCCTAAGTCTAGAAGAATTCCATGATAAATGGCAGTATACTAAAATCATATGCCCTTAATAGGGTTAAGATGAAAATTCATATACACTAAATGTACAAAAGCAAGAAAATTCCCAAATGTTTACACTTTTATTGACATTAATTAAGGGTATGACTACATATCAACCAAACCATTTCATTATCACATCACTACAGTATAAATATTTATGCATGAGTGAATGAAGTGTGTGAGGTGCGCTGAAGAAAAATTCCTACCAGTAAAATACATAGCCCTGTTGTGCTCGCATACCCTTAATGACAATAAAAGTGTAAACATTTGGGAATTTCCTTGCTTTTGTACATTTAGTGTATATGAATTTTCATCTTAACCCTATTAAGGGCATATGATTTCAGTATACTGGCATTTTTCATGGAATGTCACTACTTTTGTAAAGGCTATGCCTCAATACAATGCCTTCTAATAACTGATATAGTTGGTAGTTTGACTAATCAAGGTATATGATAAACTGAAATTAAAATGCCATCAACTAGACACTAGAACCTCTATCATAGCCAAAAATCAGCTGAATCCATCAAATGGTCGATAAGATATAAAATAAAGTGCATGAATACTGGTCATTTTTAAGGTTTTTGGGAATTTTCTGGAAAACTTGAGTATATGGTAAACTGAAATTTAAATGCCATCAACTAGACCCTAGAACCTCTATCTCTGCCAAAAATCAACTGAATCCATTAAATAGTTGATGAGATACAGGGTGGCACATACGTACGTACACACAGATAACATGATTTCATGATTGAACTTTCTGGATTTCTGGGTTGCCTGACTAATGATGCTGAAATTCTACACACTTATAGAACCTATCAAATAAAACTAATTTGGTTTATTGGTGTTTGAGTTATGATTGATCAAAGAAATGAGATTTCCAGCATAGGCCATTCGTGAAGTCTATTAAGGGGTAGAGCGCCTTCGCGCCTCCCTTGATTACTCTTTCACTGACCAAGAACAGAAAAGATAAAGTGCAGTATCAGAACAGATACTACACTTTGCTCCTAGCCAAAAGGCCAAGGAATAACAAATAAAAAATAACAAAAAAAAAAAAACTGGCTGTTTCATTTGAACGTAGCGCCATCTGGTGAGATTTTCACTGCCATCAGTGTCCACGCCGTTTAGCCGACGGAGCTGCCCAGGCAATTTTTAATGGCCAGAGTGCTCACCTTCTCGGGCGCTGGCTTTTCAAGTCCCACTTTCCCGACCCGACCATGGGTCACATCTTACCTTGTGGGAGTAAGATAAAACAGGCCTTGTGCCTAACCTCCTGAAGAGGAGGTAAATAATACTTAGAATTTGACTTGTAATATTTTCACTTACTGATGCGTATATGAACCATTTTACACCCGTGTCGTAGTCTGCAGATATAAAAATCACTCAGACGCCGATGTTGATTCATAAAAAAAAAGATTATTTATAAAGAGAAACAGTCACAGGAAACATCCGAGCGAGAGGTCACTTTTCTTTATAATCACGTACTGGAGTTAAACTGATTCATTTTCCCCGGACTTTCTATATTTCCGGAATATAGCAGAACGCATGACAGCTAATTTGCTTAATTTCCGACTTGAAAGGGGAAGTAATTTGTTTGGATTAAGTCGGAATTATTTCTAGTGGCGGGGCGGTTAATCGGAATCAGAATCGGGAATTTTAAATATGGGAACTTTTGGGGTATCGGAATCGGAATCGGAATCGGAAAAATTTTGACCTATTTTGACTTAATTTCCGATTCTAAAATCGATTCTTTAAATTTAAAATAAAACTTTGTTCAAAAAACGTAATAACGTTTCACTATTTTCAATCAATTACGAGGAAAATTTTTTAAAAAGAATACTTAGAAAAATCTACTAGTGTAATGTACGATCCGAACTACACCCTAACCCTAACACTAACACTAACCCTAACCCTACACCCTAACCCTAATCCTAACCCTACACCCTAACTCTTACTATAACCCTAACCCACCCACTCCCATGTATTTTAACTTTGAGAATGGTTTGTTATCTGCCGGTCTGAGGTATGGTACTTTGCAGTTCTAGAAGGTTCATCTTCCCAGGCTTTACCGTCTCACGCTTTGAGAATGATAATTGCCTGAGGCGCCCCTACCGTAGAATGCCGTCTGGGCTGTCCAGTCAATTTTTGTTCGCCAGAGTGCTTATCCTCTAAGGCGCACTTTTCAAATATCACTTTCCGACCTTGTGTCACATCTTCTCACTGTGAGAGGCAGATAAATACATTCTCGAGTTCTTACGGTAATCAGACATTTTTTAAAAAATAACAACTCTATAACTAAATATGTAAAAATATAAAAGGAATCGGAATCGGGAATTTAGAACAGAATCGGGAAAAATATTGGAATCGTCCCATCACTAGTTTTTTTTTTTTTGATCGGACATTAAATACGTAAATAAGTAAATACACTGCCGGGCAACACCGGGTAAGGTAGGACTAGTTATTTATATTTGATTACTTTTATTTTTGTGTCTTCTAAATAAACGCATCGTTTTCACTTGAATAGAGTTTTGTATTCTCACTTTTATTTACATCAACGAAAGATCCCCCTTCTTCCAAAATTGGTCCACGTGCGGCGATATTGTAAGTCCTAGGCGATGACTATCCCAGGATACACGATCTCTAGGTCGTGCGTTGTTTTCTCGATAATTTTGAACTTTCTTGACTGGAGCAATTTCGTTTCGGTTAATTTGGGGTTTTGTATTGCCTCCTATTTCTACGGTCTACGTGATCTTTTTACCTACAAAAATAAGACCCTAACAAGAAAGATATTTTTATGGATTAACACTTACCGAAAACCACTCCCCCCCCCCACCCCCCAAAAAATGAGATTCTACTTTTTTTAGTCGATTACGTGTGACCACCCTGAAAAACTTGGCGGAAAGAAGAAAAACAAAAAAATATATTTTAGAATTTAGATTGTGCGATCAGTTTCGTATACAAATTTAATGTAAAATCATCTCCCATTTTCGGGCCGTTCTAGTGTTTTAGAATAGTTAACAGATGTGGTTACCTACAACACTAAGTCTTAGTGGCTGTTCGTTAGATTTAGGGTTAGGGTTATGATTATGACCGTAATGAATGTTGGGATTAAAATAATCCTGAAAATAAAGTTCAATTCTCCCACATGAGAATGGGGTAACAATGTGCAGATAAATCATCAAAAGAGAGATATAGGACGAAAGCCTGGGAGAAGGAACACAAAACACCAGAATGTAGTTTCACAGCAATTTTACTAAGAAAGAGAAAAGTGCAGTCATAGAATATTTACAAACAGAGTTTTCAAAGTTCAATTAGGCATAGTGAATTTGAGAGGGGGTTTGCGAAAACATGGTTCGCGAGAACTTATCTGTATAGAGTTTGGGTAACTGCGGGAGGTCATTCTCTGTGACTGCCGTCGTGGGCTGTTGTCACTGAGGATGCCAGCCGATGTATTGCTGACTTGAGCGGAGTCGTCGAAAAAGAGGGGCGGGAAGCCGTGTGCAAGGGTTTTTAAATGACACCTAAGGGAATATGGGTTGCAATGCCTGACAGCCAATCCGTGAGGGGGGCTTAAATAAATTCCAACATGAATGTTTCTGAATTTTTTAGATGAGGATTGATCATTTGTATATCGAAATTCGTAATAATCGAAATTATACCGTAATGAATGTTTAGAAAAATAATTTATTGGAATGTTTTGAAAAAAAAAACTTATTTGGTAGAAATGTTTTGTTTTTAATTATTGGGGAGGGTGAAATGCAACGATATCACTGCACATTTGATTAAAAGTGACCTTGGCTTTATGATTTTGTCGCTACAAAAATTCACAAGGATAAGTTTGGTATCTGTTATCGAATATAACATATTTCTTGCAAGAACTTAATAACTCCTGCTTTGTCTCTCACACGGTTATGCAATGCTAATATGATTACAATCAACAAAGCAATAAGAATTAAAAAATTATATTGGCTATGAAAGAATTTTACATATCTGATACAAATGAGTATCTGATACAAATGAGTATCTGATACAAATGAGTATTTGATACAAATGAGTATTTGATACAAATGAGTATCTGATACAAATGAGTATCTGATACAAATGAGTATTTGATACAAATGAGTATCTGATACAAATGAGTATCTGATACAAATGAGTATCTAATACAAATGAGTATTTGATACAAATGAGTCTCTGATGCAAATGAGTATCTGATACAAATGAGTCTCTGATGCAAATGAGTATTCTGAAAGAGCTAATTATCGGGTACAGAATTAACTTAATATATTTTAAGAAGAGGCAATACAAACCCCAAATTACCCGAAAAGAAATTGCTCTAGTCAAGAAAGTTCAATAGCACCGTTTTCTCTTCTGCCACTCAATCAAGTCGTCAAGCGCAATGGATGTTTATAATATTTAACAACTCGGGTCTTTAAGCGTCGAGAAATAATTCTGTTTATTATTATTATCATCATCATTATTATTATTATTATTATTATTATTATTATTATTATTATTATTATTATTATTATTATTATTATTATTATTATCATCACTATTATTATTATTATTATTATTATTATTATTATTATTATTATTATTAATAGTAGTCTCAACTTTTGGATGTTTTTAGTTGGGGTTTTGTTTTTTGTTTGTTGGTTTTTTTAACATCAAGTCAATTCCCTTGACTTAACACTTTCGCCGTTCCTAACAGGCAAGCCTTTTACAGAATTGGAAAAGAAATTGTCTAGTCAATCTGTCTAAGCCATTTATGGTGGCTTTTCGTTATGGTTCCAAGCACTCCAATTACAACGGGGATCACCTTTACTTCTTTACATTTCCATAGTCTAACTAATTCCCATTTTAGATCTTGATATATTTTTCATCATCATCATCATCATCATCATCATCATCATCATCATCATCATCATCATCATCATCATCATCATCATCATCATCACCACCACCACCACCACCACCATCATCATCATCATCATCATCATCATCATCATCATCATCATCATCATCATCATTATCATTATTCGGTTATTATAGAAGTCCTTTTTGGAAAAATGTCCGGCTTTTTGACGAACGTCGCCGTGGACGCTACTAAACCAGGCTGTCTCTTTATCAATGAAATAAATTGAAAGACAAAACGAATGACGATCGCTGCTAATAACATCTCTCTTAGAGTCGCTCGTTCTTCACCAATGCCCATCTCTCTATTTATAAGCGATTTAACATCAGTAACGTATTTTGTCTCACGTTTCATTTCGAAGGGGGTGGGGGGGGGTGAAATCAGATAACGGAAATTCCGTTCGTCTTTCCGGAAGTTCATAGTTGTGAATCTGGAAATTGAATCTTGGTCCAGTTGTCGGGAAAATAATCAGCAAATTTCCCGTTGGAACTGCGATCAACTTGGCGATGACATCACATCATTGTTTTAGCCTTTTTTAGTGTGTTTGTTTTCAAAAAAGGGGCACTTGCTTTCTCCTAGTTGCTAGGTCATTTCGTTTGGCGATTAAAAAGTTTTTTTTAAAAAGCCAAAAACAAAACGAGCTGTTAATATGTTCATTTTTTTTTTTGTGTGTGTTTCGCAGTTTTATATGTAATGCCATAAACGGGGCCAGTCCAAAGTTTACGTTCGATGGAAAATTCTAAGTGGCTAATTCGTGACTGTTATTAATGAAAATATGACATAAAGAAAAGACCAGAATCATTGAATTATGCGTGATTCAAATTCATATTTGACTTTTCATTTCAATTTAATAAAGATGGTTCTGTAGCAGTTATAGGCATTGGCATTTCTTTCCTCTTACGGAGAGCAGCCCTATCGAGGTTGTTTGGTCACGCGATGACGAATCGGACTCGTGCGCGTATTAATTTCGACCGAACTATTGAGGGACTACATCCAGACCTTTAGGGATTTGCAGAGCAGCCAGAGAATATCGAATATTGGCTTTTCAAGCCGGCTAGACTCTCCAGCACAGTACTTACAGACATGCTGTCATATACAAGTTGCGTATTGGGTTCTATTTTGTTTCATTGTACTTCACTCGAAGTTCTCAGAAATCAAGGGACTCCTTCCTGGGGCTAACACTCGATCTCTATATGAGATACATACATATATATATATTCGAATATTCTCTTAAAGTTCTCCTTTATTTGTCATACGTTGAGTTAGTAAAAAAAGTTAGAACATTAATTTTCCTCTCCCCACTTGACCAGTTGACTATTTTATAGTATATCTTTCTTGTGGTCTCTTGGTCTTACCGGATTCCAGGACAGTAATTCATCTAGTCTGGTGGAGTATCAAGCTAAGTGTTTTTACTTCAGGTAACATCAATAGGAGAAGGTGCACTATTTCTCGTGTAGGCCAGTCTATAGCCACACTGAAAAGATCTTATATATGTGCTGCGAATACTATGTTATTTTGAATATTTAGTCACGGTTTAGTCGTAGGGGAAGTATCCTCATGTCAGGTTGTCCTGACAAACCCTTTTACAGAATGACCGAAGACACTCCAGGATGGTGTCTTGTAGATAATTCAAACTCTCTTCTATATTTGTGGATTATATTATGCCGTTTCAAACCCGGCACAGATTGGCACTATTTACCGCATAGGTTGCAGGTTATTATCCCCCGATGGAAATAATTCACAGGTTCTTTTTGGACTGTGACTTGTAAGACCTGCTTTGCTTGGGCATACTTTACTACAGCCTTTACAGACCCAATCACAAAGAGCAATCTCTGGTTGGAAAACTGATAATAAAAGTCGACATATATTACGTCTGATAGTATACACTCTTTTACTTAAATATGTTTCGTAAAGTGACATTTGTTTTGACATTACTCACAAGCGAACTTTTTCAAACGTAACTCAGTCCCAGGATTAGGATTTATTTTAGCATGTATTTGTGTGATTACAATACAAAGAAAAACCAATTAAAGAAACAAAACGTTAATTGACTCATATATATATATATATATATATATATATATATATATATATATATATATATATATATATATATATATATATAAGTGCAGATTAGTCGTCCGAGGCTATAGCAATGCGATGTGGTTGCCGTAAGATGGAAAAGTGAAAAGAAATAAACGCAGGGAGAAAGTGAAACTCAAAACGATATATATATATATATATATATATATATATATATATATATATATATATATATATATATATGTATGTATATATATATGTATGTATATATATATGTATATATATATATGTATATATATATGTATATATATATATGTATATATATGTATACATATATATGTATATATATATATGTATATATATATATATATGTATATATATATGTATATATATATGTATACATATATATGTATATATATATATATATATGTATATATATATATATATATATATATATATATATATATATATATATATATATATATATATATATATATATTATAATGTAATTCCTGGGGCTCCTTTCCTGACGGCTCTCTTAAGTTATTCATGTTCAATGCGTCTTCTTTAATATTCATGCACACTAATATTGGTGTCCCGTCTGCATGTTGCTCTTTTTAGCGCACCCTATTTCCAATCACTATTCAGTAACTCACATATTTCGAGAGAGGTTTTTCGAGAATCTTTGTATCTCCATTTCGGTTTATGAGGTGGCCTCTTTCCTTCACAACGTTCTCCATAAAAACTGCTTTGGGATACGATCCTCGCTCATCCTACATACATGCACTCCATGACCTTAAGCGATGTTTGTTTAACATGCTTCCAAATGGTGCAACAAGTACTCCGCTGAAGCAGCTCCACATCACTAATATACGTCTGCCCTCTCACACCTCGGATTCTACGAATACATTGCACTATATGCTTATTCAAAAGAATCGATAAGATGTTGCATGTCCGCTTGATGATGCGCAAAAAGATCACAATCATCTGCATTTAAGAATTGGCATAGTGAATTCGCAACTTTGGACTTGGCACTAAAGCGTTTTAGGTAAAAAAGAAAACTTACCAGAACTATGAAACCGTATATGTATATGCAACATTGACAATCTTTAAAGGCAATAAAGAATATCAAGTGAAGTATGAGGCAAGAAATAAGTCGCCCCGCTTGGCACCATTTTCTACTGATATGAATCCTTCTCATACATACAAATTCGATTAGATGCCATATCCTTGAGCCAGTGTGAATCCAAGTTGTTTTGTACTTCATAAGATCGAACTCAGTAAATAACAGTAAATAATAAATAAAGGAAGTCAAGTCGAGGGTTGGTTTAACAAGTGTATTAACAAAGTAAGAAAGTGACTAGCACTTGGCTAGACAGTTACAAGACTGTGCTTTGTCTTCTCTGTGTCTCTGGTGACTCGCACTATTTATAGTGACAACCGGTGCAGTTTCTCCTGTGTAAGAACGGCCGGTGTAACACTTATCTACCTGTGCATTAAGGCTCCCAAAGATGACAAGTTTATCTGCACGATGAACCGTTAATAATACTTGTTTAAGAGATAAATAAAACGCAGGTTTTTAATCTTCTCTGGAATTCAAAGTAAGAGCATAGCCATTAATCAGGGTCAAATATCTATTGTGTACCAAGGGTACCGTCATTGACATTATAGATCTCTATAACCACATGGTAAATTTCTTTTCTGATTTCGAAAAGGTCCTGAACATTGACATCCTCGTTAGCAGTAATCTCTGTGATAATATTGCATAACGATTCATCGCCTGAAAACGGCTTAAAGCTGTCTAGTTGCTCTGCAACTTTCCCGGGGTCTTCCTAATCTCTTCTCACCCGAGAGGCAGATAACTCCTGATGTTGTTCGCTTGTTGTGTAACTTCGTGCGGTAAGTTATTGCATGGCAAAGTTGTAAGCGAATGACATAGTGGACGACATGACCCAAAACTGTGCTCTGACATCCCACTACCCCATATCAGCCCGCCATGGTTTTTGAGTGAGCGCATTAGTGTTTGCTCGATGACAAGATCGGAGCCAAGACTTGCCCAGTATTGCTATTGCGTCTGATTACGTGAAACCCAAACAGGAATTTTTGATGTAGTGCAGGGTTGTCATCTTTCAAGGCATACATCTTCTGGAGATACAGACGAGCCGATTTCAGATAATTTGGCTGCGAATATTGGCAGGCAAGCGAAGACGGCACTAAAACGCAGTTCCCAAGACTCCATTCGATCAGCTGCAACAAGTGCCCTAGCAATTCCTAGCATGTGCTGATAGTTTATCCATAGATTGCTGGTTTTGGGGACCCTTACCAGTTCATTCCTTATCAGAGTTAGACTGTTGTAAATCCTACCGATGGAATCTGATTCCAACAATGACTTCAAGTCACATTCACAAGTCTCCATCAGAGTGTACAGCCGCTCAAGTTCCTCTACTTGGCCCTGAAAACCAGGTTCATCCTCCAAGATTTTGGCAACAATCTGACGCGTGAGACACTGATCCACCAGCAGGTTGCCACGAAATGCTTGTTGCGCTGCCTTTCCGCTCATCATGTTTTAAAACTTGTGAAAACTGGTTAAAGTTTAAGGAGAAAAAAGTGAGAACAAAAAGTAAGAAAAAACGAAAGAAAGATTCACTGCAAATAAAGAAAAGAAAACAAAAAAAGAAAATACAGTAGCTTTTTAGGCGAATAGAAACAAAATGGTGTCTACATGAAACATGAAGATAGGATGAAGGTAAGTCATACTGAAACGGTGATTATCGAAAACTATACCCTAGAAATAGTTTTCCCCCGTGTTAAATGGTAGTGTAAGAGTACATATGTAATAGGGAGTGAAAAAAAATCAAATATTGATCAGGATTAAGTATGAAAATCTAAGAAATCGATCGAAAGTAAATTGTTTGTTTCTAACAACACTGACTAATATGTGTCCTCTCCGGCTCAGAAAACAGATTGTTTATGGAACTTTTGTTAAAAAAAGCTATGTTAGAAAAAATAGAGAGAAAGAGAGAAGGGTTAACAAACGTAAATAAAGCGTAGTATACTTTGTGATCGGACTGGTGAATAAGAGATAGACTGAAACGACGAGTGTTTCAAGAAAAAAAGGACGAAAATCGGGTAGAGGAGAGGGGAAGTAATGGGAAAAGGTGAAGGGAATTGTGGGAAGGAAAACGAGGCAAATATTAAGCAATGGTAACTAAACAGAGTGGGGACGGCGGTTATACGGGCAACAAGAAGAAGATAAGAAGTAGTTGGCCTTATCGAAGAAGGCTGATAAGCGGTTAAATATAAACAGTGGGGTCAAGGGTCGGCGCGACCCATGTGGGGGTCGGACGATGGAGAGCGGTGGCACGAGTGTAAAAGAATCGGACAAAGAAGAAGAAGAAGAAGAAGAAGAAGAAGAAGAAGAAGAAGAAGAAGAAGAAGAAGAAGAAGAAGAAGATAGGGAAAAAACGGGGTCTGGGAAATGGCAAGAAAGAAAAGAACAAAAAGAAAAAAGAAAAGAAAAAATGGGTAAAAGTTTAAAAGTATAAAAGAGAAAGAAAGTTCGAGAGAAAGAGAAAAGAAGAGATAGATAAATAGATACTAAAAAAGAGTCTGATAAACAAGAATGGATATTCCTTTTGGCTCGGAGAAAGGTGTAGTATCTGTCCTGATACTACACTTCATCTTTCTGTCCTCGACCAGTGAAGGAAATGTCATTCTAGACTATAGCACTTTTTATTCTTGTTCCGATCCAGAGTGCCTCTTTTGGGGAGCTTGATTTTCTCACATTAAAAACCGACGTTGTGTCTAACTCTTAATTCTTAAGATGCGTCCATGCAATCTACGCGTTTAACGATGAAAATGCTATTTCAAATGGAAGCGTGACCTACAAACCGACGATGCTTATTACAAAGATGTTTGAACGCATCCGTAGCAGTTACATAATTACGATCTATTTGGTCCCCCGATTTTATAAATCGGGGGACTTATGTTTTGAGGCATGTCCGTCCGCAACCAGCCATTGAATTTCTCTGAAATTTTGCATGAAGTTGTAACTTTGGTCGAATTAGAAAGTGACATTCTCCGATTTTGAAAAATATCTGGTTAGCCCCCCAGGGGGGTCAAAAGGCCCCAAAATGGCAAAAAATGACATTTTTTGCCCCATAACTTTTCATCAATCCATTCAATTTCCTTGAAACTTGGCCGAAATGTGGAGGCAATTGTTCCTAATATAAAATAAGTATCGCTGACCTTGGAAGAAATCTGGTTCGCGCCCCCAGGGGGTACAAAAGCCCCCCAAATGACAAAAAATGACGTTTTTCTCCCATAACGTTTGATCCATCCATTCAATTTTTCTGAAACTTGACCAAAATGTAGAGGCAATTGTTCTGGATATGAAATGAGCATCCTTGACCTCAGAAAAATTCTGGTTCGCGCCCCCAGGGGGTCAAAGGGGGTCAAAATTGCCCCAAATTGCCCAAATTTATTGCATTTTACACTCGTCACATCGAGTCACATACAAAGAGGGGCCACGCACGCGCGGCTTGTTTCGTTTGCACTTGCATGTTCTCACTCGCGGAGTGATTAATTCGTTGTTCGGCCAAAACACTTTTGTGCGGGATAGCACTCCGCCCAAACCTTTTCTCGCGATTTATAAACAGCCAGACTTTGAGAGTCGTGTTGCCATGATTTGTACATGCACATCTCCTAACTCAGGATATTTTTGTATTCCTGTTTTTCATAACTCTTTCCGGGTTATGTTTGTTGTGTTAATGAAACTGAATGAAATTTATTTGAAATGGAGAGGAAGAAATTGTCTTTTTAACCAAAACTTGGTAAACCGTTTTCTTCGTATCAAACAAGGCCAGAAGGATAGATATCTATGCGGCAAAACCGACTACAAAATGGCGGTCCCGATATCTTCTTTCTCTAGCCTTATTTCAAAAATAGGCCTGGAAGACCAAAATAAATGCTATTTTAAACTTAAACGTGACGAACCAACAAAAATGCTAAATCAAACTTAAGCGCGACAGACCGACAAAGCCTCATATAAAGATGCGTGGACGTATCTAAAACTTTTTTTTTAATATACAACCTACTCTGACAGAAAACTAAAATAAAAATGAAATAAAACTTTAAATAGATTTTTCGAAAAATTGTCAAAGAATTCTTCGTCGGTAAGTCTTTGAGCTTTGAAAGCAAAAAACAGGAGAATGGTGGAGATGAGTGGAGGATGAAGACATTCTTTTAGATTTTCCATTTTTCGGGAACCCTTCATAAAGGAATGTTTTAGTTTCAAAGACAAACGAAGAAAAATTGCACAAAATATGAAAAAGATTTTTTTTAAATGAATGAAAATCTTAAACAAATATAAATTCGTAAATTCCTTCAAGAAAAAAAACAGGAATGAATTTTTTAAAATAAAGAAAAAGAAAATCGATTTTTTTTACAAATGCAAAAAAACAAATTTTAAACGACATTTTAAAAATGATTTATTCATTATTTTTTTATTTGTAAATACTTTTATGTGTTTTAAATTTTTCTTTTGTTTGTGTGTGTGTTTTTATTATTAATTAAAAATAAAGAAAGAAATTATACAATTAAACATTTAAGAGGTTGGGCGAGATAGCTGAGAGAGGAAGGGGCTAGAGAGACAGAAAGAGTAGGAAGGAGGTAATAAGATAAAAGAGATGGTGTTAGAAAGGGAGAGAATGAAAAAAATCACAGAGAGAGAGAGAGAGAGAGAGAGAGAGTTATAAAGGAAGAACGAAATCAGATAAAGAGCAAGAGAGTAGAGGAGGTAAAAGATGGTAAAGAGAAAATAAAGAGAGGGAGGAATAGAGACAGGAAGCTGATGGTATTTAAAGAGAGAAAGAGCGAGAGAGGGGGGTGATAAGAAGATGAAGAGGGAGAGATTTTGACAGAGGGATAAAACTAGATAGCTGTTATTTATCCCCCCCCCCACCACCGGAAGATGTGACACAAGGTCGGAAGATGGGGATTGAAAAGCCAGCGCCCATGAGGTAAAGCACTATGGCCTACAAAAAATGTCTGAGTATTGATTTACTCCTCTCCAGGAGTTTAGCACAAGGCCAGTTGTTATCTTACTCCCATAAGTAAGATGTGACCCAAGGTCGGGTCGGGAAAGTGGGGTGTAAAAATTGCCTGGGCAGCCCCGTCGGCATTCCCGGTAAGGGCGCCTCAGGCAGTAAGCAATAAATAGGACAGACCCATAGACCGGCGTAAATCAAGCCCCGAAAGTCAAGACAATACCAGTCTATGGGGTGCAGTATCTATCGGAACAGATACTACACATTGATCTTAGCCAAAATGCCAAGAACAAGACAAAAAATACCTGAGTATTGATTTACTCCTCTCCAGGAGTTAGGCACAAGGCCAGTTTTTATCTTACTCCCACAAGTAAGATGTGACCCAAAGTGGGGTCGGGAAAGTGGGGTGTAAAAATTGCCTGGGCAGCCCCGTCGGCATTCCCCGGTAGAGGTGCCTCAGGCAGTAAGCAATAAACTTACTCCTCCCCAAAGAGGGGAGGCGAAGCCTGGGAGTGTAGACCTCCTAGAACTGCACAGGACAGACCCATAGACCGGCGTAAATCAAGCCCCGAAGGCCAAGACAATACCAGTCTATGGGGTGCAGTATCTATCGGAACAGATACTACACTTTGATCTTAGCCAAAAGGCCAAGAACAAGACAAAAAATGCCTGAGTAGCTCCGTCGGAATTCACCGTAGGGACACCTCAAGCGATTAGCAATAAACTAACGTCTTACCAAAGCGCAAGAAGGTAAAGCCTGGGAGGGTGGACCTCCTAGAACTGCACACAACCATACATCATCCCGAAAAAAGCACAACGACCCACCCTCTGTCGGACTGATCGTTGGGGATGAATCCTTGGCTAGGAACAAAGTGTAGTATCTGTTCTGATGCTGCACTTTGACTATTCTGTCCTCGGTCAGTGAAAGTGAAGTCCTTCTAGACCGATGCAATTTTTTAAAAAAATTTTGTTCCAATCCAGATTGCTACTTTTGGGGGGAGCTTCAGTTTTCCACACATTAAAATCGAGCTAGTGTCTAACTCTGCCCTCGTTGGGAGGCAAGTAAATAGGAACAGCGATAGTGATCAAAAAAGATTAACGAAGGAGAAAGAGAAAATAAATGTGCGTATCTGGAGGAGGATGGGGATGGTTAATTAGGAATAAAGAACGAGAGCGAGTGAGAGAGAGAGAGAGAGAGAGTTAGACAGAATGTCAAAGGTCAGGGAGAGAGTGAGATGAGGGAGAGGGAGATGAAGAGCGTCGACGAGAACAAACACAAATGAATAAAAATGGAAAAAAAAAATGAACAAAAAATTATTTTGTTTTGGTGCGTTGCTGTTGGTGTTTCTCTTTTCTGTTAATTATAGACTTGTCCAATTAAGAGATTAACATATTTGTTGGTCAATTTAGTTTTTATTGGCTTTCCATCTGGAAGAAACGCGACCAACAAGAATCATTGCAACAACAACAACAACAACAACAACAACACCAACAGCAACAACATCAACACCAACACCAACACCACCACCAACAACAACAACGACAACAACCCACCAACTTGCTCGACACGCGTGGGTATCTCGACGAATTCCTCAGTCGTGTGTATTTCTTCATGAAACTGATTAAAGACTAATCACGCTACACATTCGTCAATCCATCGCGATTCTCGACCGATATGAAGATTATGTGGAACTTTTACATAAAAAGGAACCGGTGAAATATGGCAGTTAAAAATAACATGACATCAAAACTTTATGAAGTACTTACTTGGCATTGAAAAATATTACCGTACATCAAAAACGTAATTTAAACATGTACTCGGTGCTTTTAAAAATGGCAGCATGGATCAGTTACGAGGGGGGTGCTCATGAAAAAATAACATTCCACAAAAAACGGTTGCCTCAAAAATTTTGAGCCATTAATTTTTTAAGAGCAAGATTATCGCATAATGCTTCCAATATCGAAAATGTTATCGAAATACGGTAATTAGGCAATTTTTTGTGAAATTTTTAAAGAAAACTTAATTTTATTTGATTAGAGCAGGTGCTTGTGATTCGTCAAGAGGTATCAGCCATTCAAATATTAAATCAGAAGTTGGATACATCAAAATCCAAAATATGGGTGAAACAATTTGGGTTCAATATGTCTTGAACCCTGATTGTTTCACACATATTTTGGATTTTGATACATTCAACTTAGACTTATCAAAATTAGACTTATCCAAATCTATGAACAAAAATAGTGTCGTAAACAAATCACGGAAGAAAAGGATTACTCACTCACAGAATGTGAGGGTGTTACAAAACTCCCCACGGTAGTTGAAAAGTTCAATTATCTAGAGATGTCACAAGTCATAATCATCCTAGATCCACACTGATATGACCAATTTCTGGACAAAAAGACATTTGGCCGTCAAGCTTCCCCGATCTGAACCCCCTGGACTTTTCTGGTGTGGTCCCATTGAGAAGAAGACAAATGCCACCCCTCATGCCTATGTCGGCTTATTTTCAAAATAAATCTACTCAGCTACAATCTCCAGACAATGTGAGGTTGACCCAGAGAACGGCATGAAGAAGGCCTGTATCTCTTTATGATGTCGGATTGAGGCCTGCATCGAAGCTGGGTAGATTTGTTTTGAAAGATTTGAATTCCGGGGATTAACAATAAAGTGACCCTTTCTCAACGAGAGAAGGTAAAGCCTGGGAGGGTAGATCTCGTAGATCTGATGGAGATCATCACCTACTTAAAAATGGCCCAGCCTCCTTCGGGTTGATTGTGGAGGACGTACCCTCAACTTGGTACGAACAAAAACTACTCAGGTTGAGCAAGCCGAATGGTTAAGTTATATAACTCTTTTCCACAATATATTCCATTTATATATTCCTTATCTTATTAGGGTTTATTTTACTTGATTTAAAAATATAGTAATAACGTTTTTTTTCTGTGTGTTTACTTGCTGATGAAACTAGTGTGTTTGTATGCATTAGTATATAGTTGTGGAGTAGTAGATTGTGTGGACTACTCTCTCTCTCTCTCTCTCTCTCTCTCTCTCTGTATCAGTGTGCATTTATGTTGTCTAATATGCTTATCTGACCGTCGGTGATTCTGTTTGCGTTTGTAAACACACACATACACACACACACACATATATATATATATATATATATATATATATATATATATATATATATATATATATATATATATATATATATATATTATTATTATTATTTACTCACTAGGAGTTATCACACTGGTCATCGTCAGTGATCGCCCACTGCCGATAACCTGTGGTATTCCCTGGAGTCTGAGTGACAACAAGTCTCCTCAGACCTCCAGTATGCTCCACCTCTTTTCGTTCATCACCGCTGATGGCCTTGCGGTAATCGCAACAGCCACCTACCAACGATTTCCCGCTGATAAGGGCCATTGGTCCCCTCTGGGGCCCGAGTGGCAACAAGCCTTCCCAAGGTCCCAGAGCTGTCCGCGCTCTTCCAGTGGAGGTCTGGTTTGCACTTTCCCTCCTCGACCCTCTGTCCATAATTTTCGTGGCGTCAGCCTATGCTTGCGCCTCTCTCGTGCGGTTTATTTTCCCCGGTTCTGTTGTTTTCTGCTTCCATGTGTTTGTTCTCCATTCGTTGCTTATGTGGGTTGGTTTCCGCATTCGAGGACATTTCTCAGGATTGTAGCTGTTTTGATCATTACTGTCCTTTGTATGGTCTCAGTTATCCCTTTAATTCCTATTTCTCCTAGTCTTTTCTCCATGTTTTGGGGACTGTTCCTAGTGCTCCTATGAGTATTGGTGTTATACTGACTTTCTTCATGTTCCATATTCCTTTCAATTCTCTGGCAAGTTCATTATTATTATTATTATTATTATTATTATTATTATTATTATTATTATTATTATTATTATTATTATTATTTCATGTATCCACATAAAATGTTATAAAGGGATATAACTTTATGTATAAATGTTTAGTATTTACTTCAACAGTGCTTAATACGTGAGTTGAGCTAGGTAGTAAGTTATTAAAATATATTTATGGCAATTAAGCTACACATCACTACGTTTCATCCACGTAAGGAATTGTCAGGCTAAAGGTTTTAACCTGACGATTCCCTACGGAGAGGAAACGCGGAAGCCTGTGTAGCTTAATTGCCATAAACATATTTTCATAACTTACTATATATATATATATATATATGTATAATAAACATTGGCGAAAGTCGACACTAATTAATTCGTATTTCAACGACTTTCACAAATGTTTATTTTATTTTATAAAAACTTTACTTTGTATTGAGCTCTTAAAAAAAAAAATTGGTTTTGTGTTCATTATGTAGATATATTTGAAGTTAAATAATTTATAGATAGATAGATAGATAGATAGATAGATAGATAGATAGATAGATAGATAGATAGATATTTTTGCATTCCATAGAGCATGGGGAACTAATCCAAAACCGTAATTCTTTTTTATTTGTGTATTTCGATAAAAAAATTTACATTTCTCATTTTACACATAAAAGTAATTTATTCAAATTGAATATTCATTCATATATTCATATATATATATATATATATATATATATATATATATATATATATATATATATATATATATATATATATATATATATATATATATATATTAATATATTAATATATTAATATATTCATATATATATATATATATATATATATATATATATATATATATAAATATAATTATAGAAATTTGTTTTTATCTCCATACGTAGAAGTTTCATCTACGTCAGTGTAGAGATAATTATTCATATATATATATATATATATATATATATATATATATATATATATATATATATATACTGATGATACAGGGTTTGCTGTATTTTTTCTGTCTAGACGGCTTGGGGGAATGGGGTCAAGGCCTACGGGATGCCTTCTGAAATTATAATGCGCCAAAAAAAAAAAATCGAGCGATTTAGTGATATGACTGAAAATATATTTTTTTTAAACAAATAAATAAAAAAGATTAATTCGTGAAAAGAAAAATTGGGCATTTTAAATGTAGGGTGATAGAAAAATCATAATGATATAACGAATTTATTTTGAATGACTATTAACTTTGAATTCATCTTTTTTTGAATAGATCAAATGTTCAGTTCTTTTCATTTTTACGTTGAATTGAGAACATTTGGCCTTAGGAGGTTCAGCTAAATACTAGCTTTGATCAAAACATGTCTGCAAATGTGCAGTCGAAAAAATGTTTGTATAAATAAAAAACATTCATACTTTATATATATATATATATATATATATATATATATATATATATATATATATATATTTACATCATTATTTATAAATAACATTTCCAAATTCACTCATATACACCTGTGTTTTATGCCAAAACCTGGGAGGAGACAATCCCTGCCAGTTTCACGGTTCGAACCCCAAGACGAAAGTCAAATTTTACTTAGAAGTCGGGGCGCGTACCGTTGTGCCCACCACTGGAAATTGGAGAGTAAATTAACGTCTGAATGGCAAATTTGGCGGCCATCTAGCAAGTCGTCAAGAGAACTCAATAGGCGGGGCCTACAGTATCGCATTACGCTATAAATCACGGTTTGTTGTTAACTTACTTAAAGTACTTAAAGTGCTCAATCTAGTGAGAGCTTTGAATAATTATTTATAAATAATAAGTTCAATGTTGTATTATTAATTTGCATACACCCTGAATAGACTATTCACCGCCATATATTGCATCGATAGCAAATTTCCCGCGTAGATAACTTTTTCATTTTCATTTTAGACTACCAATCACCACCTGGATTGTTTTAAATCGACTTCTTTGACATTTCTCTTAAAATTGTTTTAAGCTTTATGACTTGGATGAACTGTATAAGTTTAATAAAAAAAAGTGCGTTTTTGGCCGATATATATGATGTTTCATATGTATCTTTATGTATGTTTAAATATATTTTTATATTAGTAGTATGTTTTTAAAGGCTGCAGGCAATGCAAATTCCGGGTAAGATGCAAGTTGTAAGGAACAAAAACAATAAATCAAATACGAAATATGACTTACTATTTAAATAGTAAGTCATATTTCGTATTCGATTTATTGTTTTTGTTCCTTACAACTTGCATCTTACCCGGAATTTGCTTTAAAACATACTACTACTATACCCAGCAATGCAAACTACCATTCTCTACTATATTTTTATATATTTTCAAAGCTTAATTTTTATTACCTGTAGTATTGTCATTACGGTAATGGTCCTCTGAGGGGGAGATTTTCTTTGGAAACTCATGAGTTAAGGACGCAGTACCACTCCTTGTTTTTGAACTTTAATAAAATCTGATTAATTTCTCATTTTACTATGTCATTCAATTAATATATATATATATATATATATATATATATATATTAATAATGTTACAGAAGATCAGATCAAATCAACATAGTACCATAGGTTTTAAGTCGGGGCGGACTCAGATTGAAAAACAGTGGAGTTTTTTTAGTTCATTTATATTTATAAACAAATTGCTACCCGGCTATCTTCAGCCATATTTGATCTCCGAGCGTCTTTGATCGTCGTTGATCAAGGAGATCAAATATGTTTTTTTCATCTTTTATGGTGAAAAAAAAACATACATACCACAAACAATTGTTCTAAACGCAATAAAATGTACTTTTCTAACTAATTTAAAGGAGAAAATGACAAAAAAAAAAAAGTAATCCGAGTTCGGTGATTCCCGGAAAACAGGCGGCAGCCATTTTGAATTCTGACTGTAACGATAGCGTATTTGAACTAAATCTTATATTGAAATAAAAACATGTTCAAACATTTTTAAATCCACAAAAATGTTGCAGGTAGGTAGACGGGCATTTTTTGCGTTTGGTAACAGTTATTTGTTCAATATTTGTTTGTTTTTTCATCCGTTTTTTCTTGTTAACTATACTGCAAAATTGCCGGAAATAATAATCGATTAATTTCATAGAG
>OY744533.1:62491195-62543695 GCA_963556195.1 Sepiola atlantica | reverse complement strand
AAGAGCAGTAATACACGACTTTGGTATATAAACGTGAATTTGAGACAGAAATTACTTTCAAATTAACAGTTTAAATTCTTCAAAATTGCAGTCGAATTCCACACAGACACACTAAACGTCGCTGTGTCGGACATGTAACAAAAATATTTACTATTAACCGAATATTTTTTTTTAATAGAAAATAAAAACCGGAAAACTAAAACGAATTTTTTTATCCTATTAATTATTTCTAATTTTTTATGTTTAAAACAGGTCATAGGCTACGGACATCTGAGGCCTTAGCCCCTTAATTAATAATTGATTCTTAAGTCATGTCTTTATACGTGCTGTCCGATCCAAGCTTCCCAACTAACTTCCTCCTGTTACGTCCGCTTCTAGCTACAACAGGTTGAGGTGACATCTGAGTGCACACGCTGACCCCGTGACCCCGGTTTCCTGTGTACGTACTAACGTTGGCCTGCGAATTCAAATCATTAGTTGTATACTAGCGAACGTACCCTTTACTATTTAACATATGGCAAGCTCTAAATATTTGCTTAGTATTTTTGCCTCCGTGATTTTCACCTTATAAATTGATTAGACGTCGAAATCTAATATTTGCCTTGCTTTTCCTTACTGCTGACTATTATCAGATCTAGTCTTCTTGTTTGGATAAATTTGTCCGTAATATTATTTCTTCATCATTATTATACTACACATTATGTATATATATACGGGAAAAACGGTAGAGCAAGATTACAATAAGGACCCCAGTGCATTAACACAACACGCGGAACATATTCCGGAAGTCACCGGCGTCTTCCGGTTCGTCTTCCGGTTGACCTCACAATACACGGGCTATGAGCAAAGTGTAGTATGGAAAAATCCTTCTAAACTGAGGTAAGATCCAGAGTGCCCCTTTTTGGGAAGCTTGATTTTTCCCTACAAAACGGAAGATTACTTAAGTCCGGCGATAAATATTTCATATCCCCCATTTCTGCCCTCGTGGGGAGGCAAGTAAATAGTGACACAAAAACATGTGACAAAACATGTTTTAAAAGAAAATATGTTAATATTTTATTCGTTTTATTTATGGACCCTCTGCCTTAAAATAAATATTAACATGTTAAAAGAAAGAAAAAATTCCGAAATATAGAATGTACTGCATTTATTAAAGTAAATAAAAGGTTTATTTACAAGTTGCTTTGTAAATAGCGACCATGTGTATTGCGAGGTCAACCGGAAAACGAACCGGAAGACGCCGGTGACTTCCGGAATATTTTCCGCGTGTTGTGTTAATGAACTGGGGTCCTTATTGTAATCTTGCTCCAAAACGGCTCGCGCACACTTTTTGTCATATGTATGATTGATTCACCAATCACACTCATTTGCAGAAAATAGACGAAGCAACACCTGTACTTACAACTAGATCTCAATGGAAACAGTTGGGGATTATGTAATAGTGTAATGGAAAGGAAGATACTAATGGCAAAATACATTAACGTCCAAGGAGAGAGATTCCCGAAGAAGCGTTTCGCCTCCACTCATCAAGTTATATTCTCTGAAAACTCCACCAAACAAACAAAAAATGAATTTCATGAAATCAAAAGAAATATGAAAAAAAGCCTTTTGGTTTTTAGTCGAACAAATCGAGTTAACTTTTGTACCTGTTAACCCGTGTCAAATAAAATGATATTAGAGAAGCAGCTGTGGGGTAGAAATGAGGTACATTGTGTACTGAGACCAAAACATTGGCGTGTCAGGTTCGGGCTGTTCCGTACAGAAAAAGTTGCTCAACTGGGTTAGAGAACAAGACGGTGTTCGAATGAAAGGGTAGGGTTAGGGTTAGGGTAAGGGTCAGGTTAGGGTTAGGGTTAGGGTTAGGGGGTACGGAAGCTTGAAATGGTAAGAAAAGAAGTGCAAAAAGAAGGAAGATGTGCGTTTAAAATGTAATCAGAAACCGAAGATAAGGAGTGAGGAAATCGAGAGAATCAGAGATAAATAATATAAATAAATAAGGTAGAGAGAGAAGAATTTAAAAAGGGGGAGAGAGATAGAAGAAAGAGAGAAAGAAAATAAGGGTAAGATAAATAAACGAGAAAAAACGGGAGAGAGAGTAAAATGAGCGAGTGAAAGAAGAGTGAAACGAAAAGATAGAAATATTAGAGGGTAAGAAAAGGAAGAGAGAAAAACAAAGAGAACAGAGAGAGGGGGGAATAATCTAACAGTGCTCAATTAAAAAAGTAAAAGCATTATATTTATTAATATACAATAAAGACCGTTATATTATAAATAGAAAACACGGGTTTCACGAACGAACCATGTCCAACTTGAAAATAACTGAACAGATCGGCTTGTTCGATCATCAGTCCTTCTATGGTACTTTGAAAAAAAAACTATTTCCTTTTTATTGTATTACTATCTGTATTATATATATATATATATATATATATATATATATATATATATATATATATATATATATATATATATATATTATATATATATATATATATAGAGAGAGAGAGAGAGAGAGAGAGAAAGAAAGAGAGCGAGAGCGAGAGAGAGAGAGAAAAGAGAGAGAGCGTAGAGGGTAATGCAGCATCAGTGCAGTTCAAACGAGAGAAAAAAATGTATATTTAAAGAAAGGCTACCAACATTTGTAAAATACTTTTTTCAACCATTGTTTGTTATTTTATTATTTTATCATTTTGTGATTTTATGACGCGTTTCGAGATTTCCTGCTTGCGCTCTTCAGATATATATTCATTTGAAAAATGTTTTATTTTTAACAGTTTGATGTTTCTGCGCATGTGCGTGCGTGCGTGCGTGCGTGCGTGCGTGCGTGCGTGCGTGTGTTTTCATAGTTTTTGCTTCTCTGGGTCAAAGTTATTTGGGTTTTTTTAAGTATGCGTGATTTTGAATTTTATCTTTCTGGTCATCTTCGTGTGCGGCGGTTAAGTACACTTTGTTCAGAATGCTTAAAGTTGGTCTTCAAATTTTATGACTTTGTCGGCACTCTGTCTGTCTGCGTGTGTGCGTGTGTGCGTGTGTGCGTGTGTGCGTGTGTGCGTGTGTGCGTGGCTAGCTATGGTCCGCGGCCCGCGCGTACACATGTTAGTGAGGTTCTATACAACGTGTTCGTCGGATTACCGATTCTCTCAAGATGACTGAACGTGTTGAGCAAAGGTACTGCATCAAGTTTTATCAAAAGCTTTGTGATTCTCAAAGCAAAACAATTCGTAAGATTCAGCAGGTGTTTGGAGAAGATGCGATGGGTGTAACACAAATTAAGGAGTGGTTCAACCGATTCAAAAATGACCGCACGTCATCTGAGAGTGACCAGCGTTCTGGCATGCCCCAAATTGCTCGGAGTACAGCTTTTGTTGAGAGAGTGCGAGATTTGGTGATGAAAGATCGTCGTTCAGCCGTGCGGAAGCTCGCCCAAGAGGTCTGAGTGAGTAAAAATTCCGCACATGCAATTTTGCATGATGATTTCACCATGTACAGAGTGGCTGCGAAATTTGTATCTAAGTTGTTGTCGCAGAAACAAAAGGACCTCAGTTTTCAAGTGGCACAGGACCTTCTGGAAACCACCAACACTGATCCTTAGTTTCTGAACACCGTGATAACTGGTGATGAGTCATGTGTGTACAGGTACGACCGAGAAACAAAAAGACAGTCGTCGCAATGGAAGCATCCCGAGTCTCCAAGGCCAAAAAAGCGCGACAGGTTCGAAGCAAAATCAAGGTGATCCTGACTGTTTTTTTTTTATATCCGTGGAATTGTGCATCACAAATACGCACCGAGAGGACAAACAGTTACAAAGGAGTACTATCAAGATGCTCTCCGGCGTCTACGTGGACAGCAAAAAACTGGCAACTGCATCCCGACAATGCCTTCGCATATTCATTCCAATTGATCCAACATTTCTTGGCCAAACATGGAATTCCAGTCGTTCGCCAACCTTCCTACTCTTCAGACATGGTTCCTTGCGACTTCTGGTTGTTTAGAAAATTGAAGACGCTACTGAAAGGTTCCCGTTTTGAGACTAGAGAAGATATAATGCGGAACGCGACGCTGGAGATGATCACCATTTCAAAATAAGACTTCCAGAGGTGTTTCCGGCGGTGGATGGATCGGTGGGCTAAGTGTGTGCGAGCGCAAGGGGCCTACTTTGAAGGGGATTAAGGTCCCAACCCCGTCAGGTATTTGAAATAGTTTTTTGTGGCCTAAGGTCGGATACTTCTTAGACCGACCCTGTATATATATATATATATATATATATATATATATATATATATATATATATATATATATATATATATATATATATATATATATAGTATTAAAATATGTCTATGGAAAGTAAGCTACACAGTAGCGCTCATGTTTCATTAGCTTCATGATTTCATGCGGGACTGAAACATGGACGCCTTTGTTTAGCTTACTTGACATAGATATATGTTCATCCTACTACAACTATTACTGCTACTACTATTACTACTAAGCTTTACTCACGTATTGAGCATTGTTGAAGTAAACACTGAAAATATATACACAATATAATCTATCCCGTTATAATATTTTGTGTATGAAAGTAACACACACACACACATATATATATATATATATATATATATATATATATATATATATATATATATATATATATATATATATATATATATATATATATATATATATACTAGCAAAAACTACCCGCCCTCCGGACAGCAATCTTTACAGAAACGAAAGAAATAATTAATAATTTTCAATTGACATTTCAGTAATTGGTAGGAAAACAACAAAATGATGATTGTCGTAGTGTTATTTGATATATTCCAATGTGGAGAAAATTTACAGTGCATGAACATAGTCACATTTTATTTTTTAGGGAAGAAACAACAAAAAGATTAATTGATATGGTCTTTAAGATATTCAAAGTCGAGGGATTTTGTTTTGTTTCAGCATAAAAATGAAAATGAATTTTCCATTAAAAACTGGTTATAATATTGAAATGAATAAACATAAGGGTGGAAGGTCGATTGGTCAAATAAACCAATTTTATATTACTCAGTAATTCGAAATGGTTACTTTGTACTTGTCGCCTTCATTATAAAAGACAGAAAAAGTATTAATTAACATTAAAGAAAAATAATATTTCATTTTTTGTAATTTAGAAAGATTGGAGGAGGGTTTTTTTTTTCTTTTTTATGACAAATGTTAAAGTTATCATGATGATGATGTGATGATAACTTTAACATTTGTCACCATCATCATCATCATCATCATCATCATCATCATCATCATCATCACGACAAACATGTTGACTCTTTGACCTCTTGGCAAGCAGCAAAATGCAGTATCTGTTCTGAATCTGCACTTAGTTTTTATTTCATCGGTCAGTGGAGGAGAAATCCTTTTAGACCGAGGCAATTGAAATGTTTGTTCCAATCCAGAGTGCCCCTTTGGGGGAGCTGGATTGTACTCACGTTAAATATTGATATTGTTCCTTACTCTGATCTCGTGGGTAGAAGTAAATAGCAACAACAACAACGAATTTATTTTCAAAAAAATAATAAACTCATGTATTAATAACAGAAACCCTTTGGTAATTATTGCGTTTAATACAAACTTTAGTTTTTAAAAAGTAATTATTCGAAAGTTTTAGAGGTTGTTGCTACGTAACCGAAAAACAAACAACAAATAAAGAAACGGAAGTTATGATTTTGAATTTTAGACTTAATTCATTAAATCGGTAAAAATAATATTACTACCGTTAATAATTAAGAAATTAATAACAGGGAAAGTTTTCCGTATATATAAAATAACAGAATCAAATAATAAGTGAATAGTATTGAATATGAATTTATTAGACAATGTTTAAAACATAAATATGCAAATAATTTATAGCCTTGAGAGTGTTTAGTCAGGTTTTCTGTGACTATATATACGGCATGTGAAACTATTTTAATTTATAATTGAATTGAGTAGAGCTAAGGTGTTTTGATCTGACTACAGGTAAAATAAATTTTAAAACTGTCGCATTTATTCATTTAGATATATAATTAGTTTCACAATCAGACAACGCCGCAGCTCACACACACCATTGAAAGCCACAGATCGGAAGTCCTAAACTCTAGTTTCGCGCTCTTTTGGATGACTTCACCCCTGGATGAGAAGAGTAGGTACATTCTACAGTTCGCCTTCGCTGTGGTTTGCTGTATCTGTGTTAGTCAATAGACTTTCTTGTATGTGGCGTGAGGCTCATGTGGCAGAGTACTCGCCTCGCATGCAAGTGATTTGGGTTTCTAATCCTGTGTTCGGATGTGTCTTACTAATAAGCCAAGATGAAGGCGAAACTCGAGTCTCAGGCTTCCGGTCTGTTGCTTTCATGGTTTGTATGATTATGGAAATAATTATATATTATTTCACATTAATATATATATATATATATATATATATATATATATATATATATATATATACATATACATATACATATATATATATATTGATATATATATATATATATATATATATATATATATATATATATATACATATACATATATATATATTGATATATATATATATATATATATATATATACATATACATATATATATATTGATATATATATATATATATATATAGAGAGAGAGAGAGAGAGAGAGAGAGAGAGAGGGAGAGAGAGAGAAAGAGATAACAGACAGACAGAGAGAAAGAGAGCGATAGAGATAGAATGATTTAAGTAGTATAAATATACATAGTTCGGGGTTGGGGTGGAAGAAAGAGTATTATACAACGAAAGAAAAACCCAAAAGATGAAGATTTATCATTGGTGTCCCCAAGGAGGCTGCGTTTTATCTGACGAAGACTTGCAGCTGCTCTCGACACCTGATAAAAAAAACATGGCAAGCCAAGTGCGAACGGCATCTCTTGCGCACAGGAAAGGTGTTGATGGTTGGCGACATGACCGGGCGATTCGAATCATGCGACACATTCTCTCTGATCTGATTTGCTTCTGTTCAAAACATATATACATATATATATATATATATATATATATATATCAAAAAAATACCAGTTTCAGTGTCGGTAAAATTAATTTTAGGAACAAAACAGTTTTGCACCACTTTTACTTCCCTTTAAGAAAATTAAAATCCAGATATAATGATACTAAAGTTTATATCTACAACTCTTATTCTAATGTTGATCAAATTCCATTACATGATTTTGATTCTATAAAATGTCTAAAAATTCAATTTTTCTTAAGCTCTCTTCAAGCTTCACTTGACGAGATCTTAAGAAAAAATTGAAATTCAGTGAATCTTGCTTAATTGGTCTCTAATGACTATGGATCTAATTCTTGGCTAGAAGCAAAGTGTAGTATCTGTTCTGATGGATACTGCACCCCATAGGCCGGTATCGTCTTGGCCGCCGGTCTATGGGTTTGTCCTGTACAGTTCTAGGAGGTCCACCCTCCCAGGCTTTGCCTCCCCCTCTTTGGGGAGGAGTAAGTTTATTGCTTACTACCGGGGAATGCCGACGGGGCTGCTCGGGCATTTTTTGTAGGCCAGAGTGCTCAAATTCTCGGGCGCTGGCTTTTCAAATCCCACTTTCCCGACCTTGTGTCACACCTTACCGCTGTGGGAGGTAGATAAATAAAATCTGTTCTGATGGATACTGCACCCCATAGACCGGTATCGTCTTGGCCTTCGGGGCTTGATGACGCCGGTCTGTGGGTCTGTCCTGTGCAGTTCTAGGAGGTTCACCCTCCCAGGCTTTGCCTTCTCACCCTTTGAGAAGGGGTTAGTTTATTGCTAATCGCCTAAGGCGCTCCTACCGGGGAATGCCGACGGAAATTCCCAGGCAATGTTTAAAGGTCATAGGTGCTCTTCCTCTAAGGTGCTGACTTATCAAATCCCACTTTCGACCTTGTGTCACATCTTACTGCTGTGGGAGGAAGATAAATAACCTGTTCTGATGCTGCACTTTATATTTTCTGTACTCGGTCAATGAGTGAGTGATCTTTTTAACCTGAGGAAGTTGTTATTTTTGTCCTAATACAGCGTGCCCCTCATTTGTTTAACTCCGCCCTTGTGGGAGACAAGTAAATAGGGACTATGGATCAAATTCAATGCAAATCTGATATATTTGAATTTTCAAATGAGAGGTTCTCTTCACATTATTCTCTCTAAAGACTCTTGGAAATACCCCAAAGAAACTGAAAGTTGGAGAATATTTATTAATTGATGTCTAATATCTATTGTAAAAAAATCACAAAAATCGAATTCTCACGAAGCGCTTCCAAAAACATTTTACTCCTTTTGCATAAAACTAAATTAAATTAAATAACACCCGCATTTCGATCCCTTACGCCTAACAGATGTCTTCCAAAACTTATAATAATCGGTCTATTAGTTTAGGGATGAATCCTCAACATACAAATATATAAACATACCTAGCTTCATAAAAGTTAGCGATATAATGTATATATATATATATATATATATATATATATATATATATATATATATATATATATATATTCATTATTTTTGGGGGGTACAAAACTTTATTAGTGCAATAATGAAGGGAAGACGTGTTGAATTTTTCATAATCAAAAGATTTAGGGGATGAAAAAAAAAATTGCCAGTCGACTAGTTTCGCCCATACTTCACAAGACTGATATCGTGGGATTTTAAATATGGGTGAGAATGTAGGATAGAATTAAAACCTTTTATATTTAAAATGAAATTAGCGTTATGTTATGAATATATATACTATACTACTCTCAAAAGAGAGGGTAAAGTCTTGGAGGAATTATCCCCCTCTAAAAGAGGAGGTGGCAATAACTGGGAGGATGGAATCAGGATGAACGAACAAACATATGTTACACTGTAAAAATCCCGTAAAATTTAAACCGGAGTTTTCATATTCATCTTGACAATTAATGAAATCTAAATTCAAAAGAAGGTTTTAAACGTTATCCTTTTTTTATTGAATCGCTCCAATTAATAGTATTAATATTATTACTAATTATAATATTACTATAAACAAAACTATTGCTTATATATAAGAAAATATTATAATACAAATTACAAATGTATATTATAGAATATTAATTTATTAGAAACTGTTTATAAAATAAATATACAAATGAAGAATACCTATAGCTGTTTGTGGGTGTTTTCAGATTACTATATATACGGTATTTCAAAGTGTATCGTAGAAGCACATGACCAAAGATAACTCCCAATTTAACTGTTATCCTTCCTATTATCGTTCTCTTTAGCAAACCTTTCCCTTAGACGTCGGAGGCGTAGCTCAAGGCGGTCGGTTTATTGACAAGTTGCCATGGACAAGCCTGCGTCATTCTCATCTCAGAAGACTTCGGTCCTGTGTGTTACAGTGCCGAGATATACTGATGATGCCCTTGTATCTGGCGAGTCTTCAGACGAGGGGCATGAGGTCTCAAGACCAGGCTGCTCAGCTGCTGAAGGACATCCTGGCCCTCAACATAGATTTGGACGCAATAAATGAGACACACATTTCGTATGGCAATTATCGTGCACTGAATAATGACTTTGATGTCTTTTCAGCATACGAGAATAACCATAGGTGTCTCTTTGTTAGTTAAACGCACCCTGTGCGCGACGGTTGATATTGTACATATAGTTGCAAAGGGTAGGCTGGTCGTGGTCGATGTTGCCGTTAGCAATTGTAAGTTTCGAGTCTTCACGTTTTATGCACCCTATACCCTTAGGGGTAGGGTTTCCTTTTTTCGACAATTTGGGGTGTTTCTGGTGGGTTCGAAGCTAGTGGTCTTAATGGGGTATTGGAATGTCACCTTTGACACTAATATAGATCATTTCCAGGGGTCTAGTGGTACGGGTGGGTGTGAAAGTAGTCAGTCTGACTTGATCGCTACATGCGATCTTGTCGATAGATTTCGCGTCGATCAGCTACGACGAGAGAAGTGGACATGGATGTTTAGTGTGCCTTCCTGTTCAAATAGGATGTTAGAAGAAATAACATAGATTTCTTATCTTATCCAACGTTTTACTGACTAGGTCACTCGGACCATAAATTAGTTATGGCTGGTTTGAATTTAAGAAATAAACTTAGACTGGTCGCGTACTAGAAGTTGAATGTCTTCTTACCGGAGATACGCGACTTCTGAGAAAATCTAGTATCCCTTATTCAGCGGGAATTAATGGGGGCGGTTATCTGAAGTAAGTGTTGGGTTAGTTTAGAAACTAAGATTAGACGTTTCTCCGTCCAATATGACAACCATCTCGTTTTAGATAAGACTCGAGCGAAGAAACAACTAGATGGTTAGCTGACCCAGGCGATGGCTGGGGGGGGGGTCCCCAACCGTAGCATTAGTTAAAGGGGATCTGAATCGCCTGGCTAACGATCTGTATGAAAGTCAGATCGTTATACTAGACTAAAAACTTACTTAATACAGCCGTACACTTTGGTAGCGAAGAAAATAGAGCAACATTTTGTTGTGGTTCTTATGGGTATATTTGAAAATTCAAAAACCCGGAAGGGCGTACCTCAGTGTCAACTCGTGAGATGTGTGGGGAGTTGATCTAATCGCCCAGACTAAACGTCTAGGAGTTTTACAACTATTTGTCCAACTACTCTCCGCCTTGATGCGTCTGGAGCGGCTAGTTTTAATGGTCTTGTTACAGAATGTGATGTCCTGACTGCATTTAAGCAGGTCGGCGTTAACAAATCACTGAGACGCGACGGTCTTCCCTACGAACTGTTCTTGAAGTTAATGCATATGTGTGTACCGCTTCTGAAGGATGTGTTCAACGATTGGTTCGAACAGTGATCCGCTCCTAAGCAAGTCACCAGGGGCGTGATCACAGTGCTGAAGAAAAGGGACAACCATTGGTGGTTGGTGGAGACTTAGATGAGTATAGGCCCATAACTCTGTTCAACACAGAGTTAAAGATTTTAGTACGGATTCTTGCAAACCATTTGCAGGTTGTCATTTGGGGAACTGATCGAGCCTGATCAGACTTGCACTGTGAAGAGATCGAACCAGAACAATTTGCATCTGGTCCGCACGATCATAGAAAGAGTAAAAGACGATACTGAGGCCATTCTGATTAATTTGGATCAGTCATCATTTCCTGGGATTTATTCTAGAAGCTGTCTGTTTTAATTCGGACTTCTGCAAATAAATCTCCATTCTGTATCTCTCGCCAAGTGGTGCAGACAAATAGCAAGCTTTATGAATCATTTGCTGTTTCTCGGTCGGTACATCATAGCTGTCCTTTGTTGCCCCTACTTCCTGTCCTTGCGGTGTAGCTCTTCTTCCGCAAACTCAGGCACGCGGTAACGAGATCAGTGCTGTGCGGAAACGCTTTACCTGGTGTAGGACGAACAGGGGTTACCACGTATGCCCATGATCTCACTGTTGGCTTGTCGAACCTTATGGACAATATAACTGTGATTGAAGCGCTCGAACGGTACGAAAACGTCAGAGGACATAATCGACCTCAAGAATAAACCTCAACGGTTGAGGTTGTGAGCCTGGAGAGGTATGCCTGCGCTGTCGCCCATTTTCAACTGAACGGATGGTTCTGTCCGGATCCTTGGTGTGTGGTTCGAACCCGATCTGTAGCTTTAAAAGAATTAGACAGAAGTACAACTAAAGATAAAAGCGTCGTTTGGGGCTTCGAATGAATCTTTCCCTGAAGGGTAGAGCTGAGGCATGTGTCACTTACGTCTTTCCTCTCATCCTTTACCGACTGGCTTAGGGTTAGGGTTAGGGTTAATCCCTGCCTTCGAGCCGTCTTATAGCTCTCACATGTCTACTCTTCTCGCTTCTTTGGAAGAGGAATAAGCCATTTGTTCGCAGACAGGTCTGTAAACGCCCGTGTTAGAGGATTGGAAATGCTTATTTAGCAAGCCACGTGCATGCTAAAAGCTTAGCTTTCATGAGTCGGACTTTGATAGAAGTGTCTGACTGGAGCCCTGTAGTATGGGAGGCCTTTCCCGACCTTTCTTTCTAATCCCGCGCAGCCCGAGGAAGAAATCGCAGTACTTCAAGGACTGTCGAGCTGCATTGAGAATGCTGCCTGGGTTCAGTAACCTCACACGGTCTAAGAAGATACTGTGTACAGAGTTAGTGTTGGGTTCCGCTTTAGATGCGCTTGTAGAAAATCCTCTCTTAGCGTCAGGCCACAGCTACCTCAGCAATTTTGAGTACTCTTTGACCCGGCGATTGGTTCGGAATGCTCTACCCCTTCATGGTATATTATCAGAAATTGATTTGAAAGAAAGACCCTTGGATGATGAAGAAACAGCCGATCACGCCTTCTTCATTTGCAGCAGAATCCGCAAATTTTGGAAGTATATCAACGAGGTTACGGCTCACATTGATCTGGATCAGTTAGTATGCTGGGGTGTAGCATACGTCACTTACAATGAAATACTGTCGTGGTCTAGGGAGAAACAAATGTTGTTTCTTGTGATCCTAGCCGTTGCTAGACTCGTGACGTGGACAACACGTGTAGATATAGTACACAGAGATGGATCTTTTTCTGATTACGATCTGATTTCATTCTTTAAGACTAAGATCAGATGTGATAAGAAGGGATTGTATCCTATAGAGTTTTATAGAAGATGGGTGCAGACCACGAGTGTGTGCATTAGAACAGGAGCCAGATACGGGTACGTGTTCTCTAGGCATGGCACACACAGTCCTGGGGCTTGCTGAACTAACCCCGCTTAAATAGTTTCTTAGCTAATAGAGTGTGTGAGTCCCCTTCTCTGCTTTATTTTTGCTATTGGAGTTTCTCCAAAATGCCCTCCATATTATATTTTGTCCCCGCCCCAAAATATTTAATCGCGGAGAACACCACCATTTCTCCTATTCTGTCCCTGTTCACACTCCCAATTAGAGATCGACCTGCTTGTTTTCTGTGTTTTTAAAAAAATCCGGAAAATAGTTACACATAGTAAGGGCTTTACTAACCTGTTTCTTATCTCCCACTCCCCATCATCTGTCATGTTATCGTTGGAAATAAAATTTACTTTAAAAACATTTGAGGATTTTTTAAAGTAGGATTTGCCTATTAGAGTGAATGGTGATTTAGGGTCAGACAAAAAATTATATGACTATCGACAACCCCCTCCAAACGATTCAGGCATTGTGCCTAACTTACAATGGTCATGATTATATTATTTGGATTATACGGACTACTGTTCTCATCTTGATTTTATTCTCACAACGTTTCGGCCGATGTAACCTCCGACATTCTTCAGACGTATCTTTTCGAACTCGGGAATCGTTCTATCGAACTCGGGAATCTGTACGGAATTTCGGACTGAATCCTTTATTTAATCCCCGTGGGTAGCATGCTCTCGTTCCGTCAGTCATGAAGTAATTCGCAATTGTATTCTTAAAATCGTTTGCACTGAGAATTGAACCTTCAACCTTCAGAAAGGTCTTACTTAGAATTGAATGTTATTAAGTACTTTATCCGTTACGCCACGGATCTGTTCGAAATTCCGTACAGATTCCCAAGTTCGACAGAAAGATTCCCGAGTTCAACAAAATACACCCGAAGAAGGTCGGAGGTTACATCGGCCAAAACGTTGTGAGAATAACACTCAAGATGAGAACAGTAGTCCGAATAGTCAAAATAATACAAATTATCCATCCTTATCTAAAAAAAATTAGGACTCGATCATTTTTATGTTTATGTTTAATTAAATCGTAAATATTGTGGCATTGTGAATGATACAAATCGAGCTGACAGTGGCTTTGTGGCTGTCGGGTTGAGGAATAGTTCTATTCTATCCTAGGAGGTCCACCCTCCCACGCTTTGCCTTCTCTTTGGGAAGTTGTTAGTTTACCTGGAAATGCCGATTTCTTTTTGTAGGTCAGAGTGCGCTTATTCTAGTGCGCTGGGTCCTCAAAATCACACCTGACCTTGTGTCTCACCTCATTGCAAGGAGGTAAACAATATATTGTATCATAGACTTCAATAAGCATAAGCCGTTTTGATCTCAATATAGTTAGGATAGATAATAAAAAAAACGTTCGCATCTCTTCAATATATATATATATATATATATATATATATATATATATATATATATATATATATATTAGTAGTAAGACCCAACGTTGCTCGGGATTTTATGAGGATCACTACTATGTACTTTTTCACAATGCTTATAACACCATATCACTTTCTTTGTTTTTACTGCACCCTCCTTCCCACCCTCTTTGCTTCATAATATAGTCGGAAGAATCTGAAATGTTGGAAAACTCTCTGAATTAGTGTCTTATATATATGGTTTAACTTTCCTGAAAATCGAATATACGTATTTGAAGTGTTAAGGAGATCATGTCCAAATGTCTCACTTAGAAGTGGGAGCACATACATATTCGGCATATAGAGGGAAACGTAGAGATTCGGGACCACTTCCATTGTCTTCCCCGGAGAATTTTATACATTTATAATATAAATTTTATCAAAATATGATATATTGGAAGTTTTAAAGCAGGTTTGGCTCCCCATAGCTCCCTTGGGTTCAGAGGACACGTAGAGATTTGGGACCACTACCATTGTCTTCTGCAGAAAATGTTATACATATCATTGAATGTCATTAAAATATGAGATATTTGAAGTTTTAAATGAATATGCCATCATAGCCCCCCCCCCCCCCCCCCATAAGGGTGCACTTAGAGATTCGGGAACACTTCTATTGTCTTCTCCGGTAAATGTTACATAAGAATACACTTTTAGATTTTATGTAAATTCTCTAAACTTTCTTTCTATTGGGAACACACAAACATCACACACACATACATACATAGACATTGAGTCTTTGCAGAGTTCCTGTCCACGTGATCTGTTGAACACTGTTAAGACGGCTGACTATATTGGTCGCTTTATATGACATAAATAGGGTTTATTTCTCAGCTTGTCGCATAGCTGTTAAAGTTGGCCTCTTAGTTGGAGCGCTCGAATTTAAGTTAAAAAGTGACTCGTGTCCGGGGTGTTCGAATCGTGCGACCGGATCAACAGCTATCATCCACGCTGATGATTCCATTAGGATGAAACGTATACGTATGTGTATAATAATTTTTAAAATATTTATTATTAAATATATATATATATATATATATATATATATATATATATATATATATATATATATTAATTAATCAAGTTCAAATATATTAATAAAATGAATATAAAACCAATATTGTTTTCAAAAGTGCTCAATAACGAGTAGAGCATGTATAACATTAAATGAACACTGTTACAGTCTACGCCAATAACCCAGCGTTTCGACTACATTACATCTCTTCACTGTGAAAAGTTGTAATATCGTCGAAACGCTGGTTAATTGGCGTAGACTGTAACAGTGTTTACTTAATTTATATATATATATATATATATATATATATATATATATATATATATATATATATATGATAATTTATTTCATCTTGACTACAAAATTGATTTTGTTTCACGAGAGCAGTGTGAGGGGTTCACGATCCTCAGGTCTTGAAATGAGGATCGTGAGCCCCTCAAACGGCTATCGTGAAACAAAATCAATTTTGTAGTCAAAATGAAATAAATTATCATTTATATTTATATTTCTGCTCTATATTTTTATTGAGCACTCTCATAAACCAGGTTCAACTCCCCTGGATTGATACCCTGTGGACCTATACCATACTCGGATTATATATATATATATATATATATATATATATATATATATATATATATATATATATATATATATATATATATATATGAGAGAGAGAGATAGAGATAGAGAAAGGGGGAGGAAGAGAGAGAGACAGAGATGTACAAACTCAGATAGATATAAGTAGTCTTATATTAGATGAACATGAACCGACATTATATAGGTAAGTAGATTTATAATAGAGAGAAGTAAAAATGGCGGGTTAGGTGATGTGCGGTTGATGCAATGCCTTTCATATGTAATATCAGACAAATGTATTGCCTATTTTTTTCTCTCTTTTTTTTCTCTCCCGGCACAATTGTTTATCAGTCGAAAACCTTCTAGTTCAAAATCTCCTCTGCCCCTGAGTGTCCTTCAAATCCGTCGTGCCTCTAATTTGTTCACGCCTCCAGGCCCTCTTATCTACCGCTTATCTTTTTACTTGCCCGTTTGCTCTCAACTTCTATATAGATCGCGTTTTACAAGCTTACACCAATACCTGTCAGTGCGTCCGTGTCGCCTCTGCCGCTGCCGCAACCTCTTTTTTCCCCAACTCAATACATTTTTTTTATTCCTCAATTTAATTTTATTCTCTTAAATCAAAAAGAAGGTACATTCATGAACTTACTGAATCTGTACAAACTTTTCAACATAAAAACTAATGATGGGACGATTCCAAAAATTTTTCCGATTCCGATACAATTCCCGATTTTGTCCTAAATTCCCGATTTCGGTACAATCACCGATCTCTTCTGGAGAAGACAATGAAAGTTGTCCCGGATCTCTACGTTACTCTTTTTTTGCCTCACCATCTAAGTGACCCATTGGGTCCGAACACCCTTAAAACTTCAAATACATATATCTATTTTCCTAAGAGTGTTATTTTAATAATCAATAAATACACATGTCAAAATGGTTTAGCTTGGAAAATCTCAAACTAAAAACATCGATTGTGCGGTTTCGATTATTCCCCGATTATTCTAAAAAAATATTATATTAAATCTAAGAATATAGTTCTTCTGTTTTAAATATATTAAAATGTACGTGAAGAATTTGGGTGTATTTTGTACGCAACGCCTCTCTGTATGTATGCCTGTCTGTCTGTCTGTCTGTCTGCCTGCCTGTCTGTCTGTCTCTCTCTCTCTCGCTCTCTCTCTCTCTCTCTCTCTCTCTCTCTCTCTCTCTCTCTATCTATCTATCTCTCTCTCTCTCTTTATTTCTCTATTCTTTTTAGATTTATAAATATTTAATTATATATTGGTTATTTTTCTTTACTTTTCGAATTACCGTAAACCCCGTCTAACACCCGCATATACTTTCGCAAGCGTACAAATACACCCGAGAAGCGTACATTACACGAATAGATCTTTCTTTCTATTTTTCTCAAATGTTTTCTTTGTAATTGATTAAAAATAGTGAAGCCATTAAAGATTTAGTTCTCTTTTAAAATTTACATTAGTTCGTCGTTAGTTGAGAAAATCCTATTTGATTTTGTTAATAAACAATTAAAGATAGTCAACCAGAACCATTTTTAGAAAGAATTCTTTTTTTTTTAATAGACTAGTAAGTAATTTTCTTTTTAAATAAAAATACCGTAAAGCAAAAAAAGGGGGGGGGGAAGAGACAAAAATCTGTTCCTTTTTTTTTTCTTCTTTCTTTTCTCTTTGAAGATTACAAAGAATACCGCTTCGATGTTTATTTCGAACAAACAACTTGCGGAGGTGATGCGTTGTCTACATTACCAACACATCTACGCCCCCCCCCCCCACACTCACATCCGGTGTCATATTTTGTTAGAAAATATTGAAATGTATGTTTCAAAATGAAATCGTGAGTTTGTAACTAAGTGAAATGTTTAGAGTGCGAATTTTATATGGGGATACGTATTTTTTTTTAATATAAACACATGTGCGTATATTACATACTGTTTTACGGTATTATCGATTCAGCAACAACTTTTAATATTCTAAAAACACTTATCTGGAAAACTTAGAAAAAAAAACCCTACCTGTTTCATTTTTAGATGTGTCACGGAGTGGGTTCATTTTACAAATGTAAGGTTACCGCAAATTGAGCATCCACACGAGATAATGTGACCTCATAACACCCATAATTTCTACACAACAAATAGGTTTATATTGTATCTGGGTTTTTTTTAAATAATAATTATCATTGATTGACATTGCATATTTTGATTTTGATAATTCTCTAAAAAAAAAATTTTTTTTCATTAAATTGTTCACAATCAAAATAATAAACGAGTTTTAGTCTGTAAAATCTATAAAACAACGTTATATTTATGTACTTTAACGCAAAAATAACACACAACTTAACTATTCTTTTTCAATTAATTCCTTTTTTAAATTAATATTGAATAAGATTCAGTTTCAATATAAATCGGATCGTCTTCTTTCTTTCTTTTTATTTAAATGATCTTTTTAATTTCCTAATACTGATGAGCCACAATAACGGCGAAACACGTGTCCGCGGATAACTATTTTAATTAAAAAATAAATATAAATATACTAATGAGTCATTACTTACTAAGCTCAGAGGATAAGTGTTAATGAGATTGTCAGATGGAAACGATGAGTACAATAGGAAGATGTTGATTATTTAATGTGGAAATGCGTTGACGGCTACACAAGTGTTTGTTCACATTGGACTTTAAAACGACCATGTTGTAGTCGTAGCAGTTACATGAGTGGCCTATTTTGTATTGATCTACGTGACTGTAGTAAGTTTTGATTCAGCTTTACGATTATGTAATCATCGCCTCTTCACGACGTGGGCGTATAGCACATCTGCGTGTAACGAGATTCATACGCGATGAATCATCTTGGCGCTAAAACCACATCACGTGATCAGCATAACTATTTAGTTCGAGCCTGACTTTGAAACAGACAAGATGTGATCCTACCTTCTCTGCCGTGGGCCCGGCAGAAAAATCGACGAACTCCAGGATAAAAATAATTTCGTGTTGTCTACATTCACTCAAACTAATGTGTTATCCTTGTCCTGTTCTTGTGTTTCCAGTAGATAAAACTTTACATCTCTTTAGTCCTGAAACCATCGTTTATTTCGTAAGGAATGGTGATTCCGTTTACTTATTATATTTCAGTCAGATTTCACCAGGCGAATTACTCTTCCAAGAAAGTCGTCAATCTGATGTTATTCTCGTAAACTACTAGCTAAAATTGGCTTTCCAAACTAAATAGTCAGCTAATCGATGTTGAATTTCACAGATGATGAGTTCTCGGAAAGAAACTCTGTTCATAGAAGTTCCGTTTGGTTTTAGGTACATGGAGGAGGAAATCAATTTTTGTAGTGGTTATAGTTAGACGAGTTTTGTTGTGAACGTTTTACAAGGGGAAACCAGAGGAAGCCAAATTTGGTAATTTGCCTTTTTAAAAGCTGGTTGGACATCATTAGTTGCATTTGACTTTTTTTTTTAATTTGCCTTTTCTTTCAATTATTTTACATAAATATCTATTTGATAGTAATTCTAAAAAAAAAACGTAATAATTAAATAATTTTCGACTTAAAATCATTTTTTAAATTTAAATAATTACTTTACGTTGTTCTTCCACCTTGTAAGTTAAACGATTCGTACTCTCATAAAAGTGTCATCAGTTATCGTATGATCCTCTTCTCAGCTTGTGATTGATCATAATAACGACTTCCGTTATTGGTCAATTTACTACGTCATTTCCGGTACTGATAGGCAAGTTTTGTTCTCGTGGAGTCTTCATTCCGTGTACAGTTCAAGTTCATTGCGGTTGGCTATATTGCAATATTTATTTACCAAAGTTATGTCCGACACAGCGATGATTACTGTGTCTGTGAAAAATTTGACTGTGATTTTGAAGCTCTTAAACTGTCAATTCGAAAGTTTTCAATTTTGTTTTTTTAATGAATATTTTGGCATTTTTTTTTTTATAAAAGGTTGGCTTCGAGCATTTATTTAGAGTCTGGCAATCTTATGTTTACGTTGATGCGCTCTGTCAATGTTTTGTTTTTCTCAAAAAGCCCCGTTAATTCGACGACGAACATTTTCTTTTGACGACGGTCCATACAGTCCCTTACTTTTTTTTTTACCTAGGAGCAAAGTGTAGTATATGTTCTGATGCTATACTTCATCTTTTCTGACCTCGGTCAGTGCAATAAAAATCCTTCTAGACTGAGTCATTTTAAAAAAATGTTGTCGCAATCCAGAGTGTCTCTTCTTGGGGAGCTGGATTTCCCCACATTAAAAACTGACCTTGTGGCTTACTCTGACCCTATGTGACTGCAAGTTAATAGGGACAATATATGGACATTGAACGGCAAGTGTTCTAAGAGAACGCGACTCAACTAGTTTGGAAGCGGCTTCCGCTCTCCTTCCTAAAAAAAGGGTAACCGCTTCTTTCCCCCCGACAATCTGCACCTTAAAATAACCTGTTGAAAAATTCAACACATTTTCAACATTCTTTTCAAATAAGTCCCCATTTACTTGCCCCCCCCCCTCACTGCTGAATAAAAAAGAAGCCATCTGCTTCTTAGCTGCAGCAAAAAAAGGGAGTGCGCTCCTGGGACGCGCTCCTTTCTGTAGAGACTCGGTTCTGAGTTTGTTTTCGCTTTTTCCCCCTAAAAGTTTGGCTTCAAGCATTTCTAATAGTCTAGCAATCCGTAACAAACCTTCTTATGTAACAATCCGGGATTGAAAACTTTATTTCCTGGGTGTTTGAAAACTTATAATATAAACTATGTAGCTCTTTTTTTCTATCAAAATTGCAGATCTACAGTCGTTTCTGTCTCTCCATATAACATGACTGATTGTCGTCATTCATTCAATTGACCCGCTTAGTTGTAACGTAATGACGTGTTCTTCGATGCCAGACTGCAACAAACATCCCTGGTCGATTTTCTATCTGGAGTCCTGTTCTGTTGACACGTCTCAAATTGCACTGTGAATATTTCGTCTCTCAGCCTCCTTTTCTTATTTCCTTCTAGTAGCTGTAATAATTGAAGGAATTTTCTAAACAACAAAAAAAGCCATTATTTGCTTCTTTGGGTGTAATTTATTTTCTCCCAGCAATTTACAGCAATGTGCATCTGTAATTTCCCGCCCCATAGAAGTGCTGAACCTCGAAAAAGATGTGTGCTCACTTTGACGTCGTAAATCCAAAAGAAAACAGGATTGATCTTATTTCTCTGCCACGTACTTCCTCTCATGGCGTAATGTCCTGTGACGTAACCATAACTCAAGTCTGTTCACTTTTAATGACTTTTCCACTTTATGCTTACTCTAGCCTAACGTGGAAAACTACCGTTCTCAACATTATTCTTACACATATTTCTCTAATCTTTTTATATAGAAAGATTTCAGCCAAGTTCACAAATATCACTTTTTGAACGTGGAAAATGCTTTCGAGTTTTTGTACAAGAGCCTGCCCCAAAATACCACCGCTATAAAAATACCCCCACTATAAAAAAAAGCCATAAAAATACGCTCACAATAAAATACCCCCTCCATAAAAATACCCACGCTATGAAAATACCCCGCTATAAAAATAATCCCGCCATAAAAATACCCCCAGAATAAAAATACCCCCACCATAAAAAACGCTATAAAAATACCCCGCTATAAAAATACACCCACAATAAAAATACCCTCGCTACCACAATACCCTCGTCATAAAATATTCCTGCTATTAAAATATTCTGCCATGAAAATAAAAAATACTCCTGCCATAAAAATAACCCCACTATAAAAATACACCCCGCTATAAAAATATCCGCACTATAAAAATACACCGCCATTAAAATACTCCCGCCATTAAAATACTCCCCCCATAAGAATACCCCCGCCATAAAAATACGGCACTAAAAAAACAGACAAAATGCGGGTTGTAGTAAAATAAAAATTACTTTTATTTATAACTTACTCAAAAGGACGGAAATCATTCATGTCATTGAGTATTCGCATAAAAAGATCGTTCCCTTTTATCCATGCCGTCCCACACAGAAACCCACGCGGATAGCTGTCCACCATTCCGCGATGCATTCCACGGTGATGTTTATTCTGCATTTTGTACAGCCTAACTCTAATCTTAACTGTAGTGTATTTTACAAAAAAACAAAAGCAGGGTGTTTATTAAACATTTTCTAATACTATAAGCGTGAGTTACAGCGCTGAATCAGGCTACCTGGAAATGCTCGATGTTTTATCGTCAATGTCCCCTAGTGTATGTATATCCAGTGTTTTTCCAGCTCATATACGCTCTGAACGTACATACATTATACTAACGTAATTTTAGCTATAACCCTAACTGTAACCCAACGTATGTCTAGATATAATTCACGAAAGTATGTCATGGATGTGTGTGCAACTGTGCATTACTGTCGGAGCTATTATGGTGGCATATCGTCCCGGGAATGGGCCGTGGTAGTTCTAGTTTTGTATACTCGTTCCGGAATGGGCCGTGGCAGTTCTCGCTTAAACAACTGGTCATTTTTAACACCAAAAATGCATGTGTTGCATACCTTGAATTTCTCGTACTTTTACTTCTTCGTCGCGGAGGAGCGTCGTCTCGATGTCGTCTAGTGATTGAATTCTTTCTTCGTTTCTGTACTGCCGGGAACATCGCCGCCCGCTGTGTCTGCAATAAAACCTTCATGACCGACTCACGAGTCAAACAATCTTTTAAACTCTTAATTCTGTTTTATTTCAGGCGTCAGATTTCTGTCGCTTGGAGATGCCTCACCAACGTTAAGAGAGAGAGAGACTAAATTACTACTCTATCGTAGTTAATTCCTAAATTAAGTCCTTAGCCATTCGAGGAGGGGGAAAGAAGAAATCTCTGCCTGTATTCTCTTAGGGAATTTAAATCCCCTAATCATGTTGAAGACTACATAGTGAAACACGTCCGTTTGGCTTGCTTCCAAAACCCAGACTGGAAAAACTCTGCTTCCCACACAAAAGCCCGTGACGTCACAAAGCTCCTATCGCAGGTGCACATTGACCCTTAATCTGAGGTCTCGTCAACGTGGTGACCCTGTCAGCGTCTGTGAGCTCCAACCGTGAGAACAGCCCTATTCTGCACTCGACTGTACGGATCCACCCGCACTAAATCGCGCAAGCCAAACCAAACCATTTCCAACATATACGCCCACTTCAAGATGCGTTCGTCCTCACAGGGCCATTATCCAGCATTATTTTGCAAAACTCATTTTTCAATTAGTGGCGGGGTCGTTCTACAAAATTCCCCAACATTTTTATTGGATCTCTAAATGAGATAAACATTACGCTTCTTCTATTTGTGTCTTTAAATCATGTGGTCATACGACAGTTCCCCACTTTTTAATGCACTATTGTCGTACTCTGGTTAAGAAGTAGAGGGCAGACAAGACACTGCTACATCGTATGGTTCTCCTCTCTACATTGGAAGACGATTGTGTAGCCCCATTTTGTGGCTATGGCAACTTTTGATTGTCTCATTCCTGTTCTTATACGGTTGAGTATCCTTGAATGGACCCAGGGTGTTTCTGAGCCAGAAGGGAGGGATTCACAAGGAGGGTTCTTATGTCGATAGGAGGGGGACCATTCTCTAACCCTCTTATTCACAGCTTCAATCTGGTCTCTTCCTGTGATGTTGTTAGGGACTCGACATGGCTTGGGAAGCTTTTCTTTTACTTTAATCGTTAGACCGTTGATTCATGTTCATAAAATATTGCGATTAGAAGGATAATCCGATGTTGTTTTGTTACCTAGCTTCTAAATGTAAGAATTATTCGTCTTCTGTTCTTCTTTCATTTGTTTATCTTGTTTTCATTTGAAAAGATCTCACTTCTTTTATCACCTCTCAAGTTGCAGCCGATAAAAAAAAAAAGAAAAAACAGAACCCGACTTTTCTGCGTCTTCTTATCAGCGAGGCGTACAATCTTACCTCGACTCGCTTCTTCCAGTAACCTTGACAAAATAAAAAAAACAGGATGTCAGCCACAAGAGGGCGCTCGTGACCCTTTTGTTAGTTAACTGCTTCCGGCTTCCGGCAGAAACGACTCCCATCCACCCATCTATGTTTGTTTTATGCTCTTGGTCGTTATAAATGAGAAGAAAAAAAAACTTCTGTTTTCTTTCGAAGGAAAAAGTTAACTTGAAGAGTCGAACAATTTCATTCGTTGTGCATTGTCAAACGGTTTCAAGTATATTGTTTATTAATTCACACTTTTATAGGACGAGTATCCTTGTCTTGGTTGGTTTTATAGCAACATTAATGCCGACATGTTCTTCAGTCTTCCGTTAGTTTCAGGTGCATTATTTAATGAAACTAAAAGAATACCCGTCCCAGGGCGGGTAATATTAATTCTCTGAACAGAAGAGTTTTGCACCACTCTTATATTCTTTTACGGAGATTAGAATCAAGATATAATGATACTAAACTTTATGTCTAGAATCCTTGTTCAGTTTTTTTTATCTGTTATGTCTAATCGACATTCTCCTTGCACAGTAACCACATGTGCAACGCCAATTAAAGCCATCAGTTTTGATTACTGGAAAATCTTGCTTAGAATTCGTGGTAAGAGTTACCTGCCCCTTATTTACCTCTCCAACACTAAAAAACAAAAAAAACTTTTTTTCGGCTTTTCATTATACAAGCACTCATTTTTTTTTGTGTTTTTTACATTGTTGGGTAAATTTGATCACAGGGTTCTTTTCTTAGTCTATCTCGTCTATATTGATCATGACGACGAACCACCCGGAGTCCTCTCTACTTCAGACTCTCTGACAATTAACTCGATGTTATCAGTCTATCTACATCTACTCAGCATTCTTCTCTATAACACGTGAGGCATTTCTGCCAAATGCACTTTTTCGTTGTAATAATTGGCACAAGGTTCCTAAATTGAATCAACGATCACAGAACACATCTGTGACTTACGCATTCTAAGCCAACAACAACAACAACAACAACAACAAACACAAGAAAGAAGATAACATATTTTTTAACGCCAACAAACAGATTAAGGAAAATAGCAAAACGCTCTTCAAGGTCTAAAATGTTGGACTATTTCTTTCTTAAAATAAATGGGTAAAATAATAACTAATTATCCGGGATAGAGCAGTTGACCGAATCGATTGTAGATATGATCTTTTTTAGTGTTCGATATTCTATTTTTTCATGATTCGCAACGCGTGGATAGAGAATTTAAATTAAGTCTATGAGCACGTGGACTGTTGCTTAAATTCACAATGTGTCACATTGGCTACGTAAACACATGAAAAGTAAAAAAGATTTGGCCTGTGATTGACAAAGACATTTCATTTGTTAATAGTTTGCCTACGACAAACTATAAAAATTATTCAGCTTACAATAGTTTCGTACAAACAGGTAACTATTTATAGTGATCTATAGACAGGAAAGTTTTTATTCAATAGAAATAATCTGAGACTAAAGAGTTATTACTCAAACGATATAATCTTAGACTGTGAGTTAGTTTTTATTCAAGGGAGGTAATCTCCCTGCTGAGCAGATTGCAAATGAGGTAATCTAATGAGTAAAAGCAAACATAGAAGCACAGGTCCCCGCGAGGAAATTTTATAGCAAGCCCTACTCCCCGCAATGATTCACTTGAACCTGTACAGCTGCTATTGCGCATAGGTAGCAAGCATTCCGCCGATTCAACCGCCATAAGTCAAATACAAATAGACAAAAACTTATAACATCAAGAAATCATTGTAAGAGTGTAATACCCGCAGCTAAGAGTATTGATTTACTCCTCTCCAGGAGTTAGGCACAAAGCCAGTTTTTATCTTACTCCCACAAGTAAGATGTGACCCAATGTCGGGTCGGGAAAGTGGGGTTTAAAAATTGCCTGGGCAGCCCCGTCGGTATTCCCCGGTAGGGGCGCCTCAGGCAGTAAGCAATAAACTTACTCCTCCCCAAAGAGGGGAGGCGAAGCCTGGGAGGGTGGACCTCCTAGAACTTCACAGGACAGACCCATAGACCGGCGTAAATCAAGCCCCGAAGGCCAAGACAATACCAGTCTATGGGGTGCAGTATCCATCGGAACAGATACTACACTTTGATCTTAGCCAAAAGGCCAAGAACGCGCAGCTAAGAGTAGGTATACCGAAATGACTAGAAAATATATTGAGTCGCAGAAATTAGGGACTCGCAATTTCTGGAAAATATATAATGGTGTGGTGAATAATAGGTAATCAACAATACTCGACTATCAAACTACCATGATGTCTACTGCACGGCAACTGATAAGGCTGAACTCCTTGCCAGCGGTTCTCCTTGAACCTCCCCTTTTGACTCCACAAACCACACCCTCCCAAATTTCCTACTGCAACATGAAGCCACTCTTGCTGATCTGATCATCAGTCCTTCCAAAGTCTTGGGTATCATAAAAAGCCTTGACACTTCCAAAGCATGTGGGTCTGATCTTTTCCCAGCCATAGTAATTAAGAAATGCTCTGCTGAGCTGCACCCTGTCCTCTCCAAACTCTACAACAAATGCCTTGCCGAATCTTGTTTCTCTGGTAACTGGAAAACTGCCTCTGTGGTATCAGTGTTCAAGAATTCTGGTGAAAGAACTGACCAGAAAAATTATCGCCCCATCAGTCTACTCCCACTCTTCGCTAAAATCCTTGAATCTTTAATCAATCTAGCGAAAGTTCATATTTTAATGCTAAACTTCTTTCTGGCCAACAGTATTGATTTAGGCAAACACCTTCTACTGCGGATATTCTAACGGTCATCTCTGAACGCATATATCATACATTGGACAAGGCTGGTGAAGATAGAGCGGTAGCGCCTGATATATCTAAAGCTTTTGACAAGGTCTGGCATGAAGGTCTTCTCATGAAAATTAATCCGTACGATATTACTGGACGAATATTTAATATAATCATATCCTTCTTAGCCAAAAGAAAGATCCAGGTTGTCCTCGATGGCCGTACATCTAAACAATTCGACATTAATGCAGGAGTTCTTCAGTGTTCGTTCTTCAGACATTTACTATTTCCGATTTTCATAAACGACCTCCCTGATGCAATTGTGTCCGAGATGGATATATTTGCTGATGACACCACGCTCTATTCTCGACATGTTGGCACAACAAACACGCACATATCCAAGACAATGTCTGAATCCTTAGAAAATAACTCTCAGTCTATAGTGAAATGGAGACATAAATGAAGGATAACATTTAATTCTACAACAACATTTAATGCTACTAAGACAAAGCTCCTTTCCTTAAACAATTATAAGAAACGTTTTCAACCACTGATTGCCATGGCTAATAACACCCTACCTGAGAGTCAATCATTCAAACTCCTCGGCCTAACATTCACAGGTAACATGAAATCGAAAAAAATACATAGAAGATACTGCCAAAGATGCTGCAAAGAAAGGTGGGCTCCCTCTACCGTGCTAGAAAACGTCACACACCTGCCAGTATCCTATATCTCTACCATTCGCCCATGCATGGAATATTGTTGTAATATATACCAGTGCACCAACCACTAGTCTCTCCCTCTTAGACAGGGTTCAAGAACCTCTAATCTAATAGGTCCCACATTATTTATCAAACTCCAGCCCCTGTTCCATCGCCGCAATGTTGCGCCGCTTGTGTTTGTTTTGCAAGTACTTTAATGGAATGTGCACTGGTGTCCCCTCAACGTAAATACTCTTGACCGACCCAACATTCAGCAAAATCCAACTCCTTCACTGTAGAGGTCCCCAGATGCTTTCTACTTTAATATCGTCTTTCCTCGAACTACTAGTCTTTGGAATTCCCTCTTGGCTCCCTGTTTCCCTGACTGTATCAACATGCAGCAATTTAAATGTAATGTGAACAAATATCTCGCTGCACAACTCCCCACTTAGTGGGCATACCTACAGGGGCATCCTAATCCACGGTAGCCCCTTACGTCTCAGTGGCAATGGGCTTTGTTTGGGGTTAATAAAAATAAAAATTAAATAAAATCTTAAACTGGAGAGTTATTATTTAAAGGATATAATCTTAGACTGGAGAGTGTTTGTTCAAGTGGTGTAATCCTTGACGGATAAGTTTCTATTGGACATGAAATACCCCCCCCCCTCAACCCCGCGAAAAAAAAGGGAGGAAACTCATGACATTACTTCTTGCTACAGCACGATTGCTAATATTTGGAATATTGGAGAGACTTGCTGATACTTACACAAAAGTGAAGAGCCGCAGTAACTGTTGGCCGCGGAAGCTGAGAAGAAGGAGAAATAACAATTCTGAACAATAAAATCATAAATTCAACAATGAAACATGAAAGTCGAACGGAAGACGGATAGAAATCAAATCCAAAAGAAATATGCATAAATGGTAAAAGTAAATAAAAAATGGTTAAATATCGAATCAAAAGACCAAAAAGAAAGAGAGCGGAAAACGAAAGAGCAAAAATTGAAAGGAAATAAAGAAAACGAAATAAAATGAGGCCAATAAACGAATAGATTTTTGATGATGAAACGGGCAATTTTTCTTTGCCCCTGCCCCCCCTCCACCATAGACACACATACATACATACACCCCCCCCACACCCAAAGAAGACATTAAACGAATCTCCTCGCAAACAAACTAGAACGAGTATCCGTAAATTACGTCCAGTCAATCGACGCTTTTCATCGATACAAATGCTATTTTGAACTTAATTGTGACAGACCGGCAAGCGTTTTCAAACTTACGTGTGACAGACCGACAGAATAGATAGAGTCTCTTATAATGATACATTGGCGCATCTAAAATGACGTTTCACACTGAAGTGTGACAGACCAAAGAGAATGATATTTCAAAATGAAGCATGACAGCCCGAAAAAAATGTTTTTTCAACCTGAAACATGACAAACAGACAGGAGGACAGGGTCTTGTATAACAATATAGAAACACATAAAATTACTGTTTCAAACTTAACCGTGACAGACTGATAAAATTATTTCCCAAACTGAAGCATGGCAGACTAAGTAAAATGTTTTGGGGTTTTTTTAAAACTTAAATGTGACAGACGGACAATATGCTTTCGCAAAATGAAGGGTTACAGACCGACCGACCGACCGACCGACGATAAAACCTCTTATATAGATTAGAGGACGCAACTAGAAAGGATATAAAAACGAGATGGTAAAATGGCAAATCAAAAAAAAAGTGTTTAGGGCAAAAGACATCAAAGGGCAACAAAAAACATCACAAGTTATTGTTCTAACGCCAGGTTGTTTGTTGGCGGTGGTCATGTGATGTAAGTGTTAATGGCGAGAGGACGTGGCGAACGAGTGAACGAGAGATAGATAGATAGAGATAGAGAGAGAGAGAGAGAGAGAGAGAGATATAGAGAGAGAGGGGTTCCTAACCGCCATGATAACGTTATGGGCCATTAACTTTTTCCTTTTCTTGTGTGTGTTACATGGTCGATTCATAAGCGAGAGAATAGAAAGCCAATTTGGTTCGGAAAAGCGGACGCGAGATGGGCAAGGGGCCCGGCAACGACGGCGCTGGTTTCAATGGCGGCCGGTGTCATGCCTATCAAGATACAAGGCGAATGACAAATCAACCCGGTTTGGCTTTCGTAATCTGAAACGAATGCAACATGGAGGCAACTTTCGACGGCAGCTGCCTTTTTCTTTTTCTTTATTTTTAATCCTTCTCCATTTTCTATTAGTAAACACGGCAAAGAGACACGAAAAGATATACACGCATACAAACACACGTATGCACCTTCTACGTCGATACCTGCTTTAAGTGATTAATATGTATGTAGACCTGTTTTAAGTGATATATGTATGTATATAAATAAATGACTTGTACGCATCAAATGTCTACACAGAATCACGCATGCGTGCAAATACTTACAGACAATGGCGGACAAGGTATACAAATGTTGGTAGCAAGAGAAAATGTAAAGTTACAAGTAGTGTTGGGACGATTAATCGGAATCGGAATCGGAATCGGAATCGGGAATCTGAAAAATCGGAAATTTGGGCGTTATCGGAATCGGTATCGGAAAAATTTGAGCCTAATTTCCGATTCCAAAAACGATTCTTTCGAATTTATTTTTTATTGTTTAGAAATTTGATTTTCTATTGCTAGTATTAAATATAAAAAGGATAGATATTTATTGATTTTAAACTACTAGTAAAACTAAAATTTATAAATCATAGTAACAAATTAAAAAAAAAACAAGTGGAAAATATAGATGAAAATATCACAATGAGAAAAGCGCGCCATTTTTCAGTGAACAACGCACGTTCATCCAGTATAAGTTATAAAATAAAAAAAACCTACAATTTTGGCCGTTAAATGACGAAATTACAGTATATTTTATGTGGGCCATAAGTGTGCTTGCAAATAGCCGTATGCGGCTCACGGGCCGCATGTCTGACACGCCTGATACAGTATAGATGTACTATACATATTACTGGTATACGGATAGAACAAGAACCCACGGAACTTACATACACGAATTTGACCGAAATAGTAAATGGACTATTCGGAAAATTGAAAAATAAAAAAAGTCTTATCAAGCAAAAACACTCCGTGTTATTTAATAATGTTTGGCTAAATGAAAATATGCTGCCTAAATACTCACAATATTACTGGTGCTAAACGTAAATCCCTTAAATCTTCACAATCTGGCTAGGAAACATGGAAGTTCCTTAATTATGAAAGAACTCCCACGTTCCACATCATGTATTTACCTCCCATAATTCGTTCCCTTTCATACACTGCTTATTTGTGACCTGTTCATTTTCTTCACCCTTTTTTTATTACTGAAACAGTTGTCTGATTGTTTTTCTTTATTTTTTATGTGACATTCGTATTTGATATAATAAACCCACTTTGCCGCGGTATGCAGGAGGGTGTCCTTGAAAAAGTGTTTTAGCCAAGGCGATCCATAATACAGGCCTGGCAAACATGCGACTGGGGTCCACGACTGGAGGCGGACATGCGAAGACCAAAATTGCTACTAAATAATAATTACCGAGAAAAAATTTCATAAAATATTTCGTAGTAATGTCCAGTAACTATCAACTATACATATTATTAGGAAGCAGCTTGATTTATTTTCATCAAATTAAATGTAAAAAGTACAAAAATATAAAAGAACTAAATTCACAAAAAAATCACTCCATTCACTTTTAATCAGACACATTTTTGATATTTAAAAAATCATGAGTTAATTTGTTTATATTGACTAATTGATTACAGAAAATATAATGACATAATACAATCAGAAAGCAAATTCAACATATTACAAAATCAAATACTTGTTCGGAGAAACCATTTTGATAATTTTTTACAAAATTTGTTGTTTGTTACATATACAACTTTTTTTTCCGAAGATGAAAAAAATGCTTATTTTTTCATTATACGATAATACACATTATACAGTCTTAATAATAAATTCAACTTACATAAACAAGAGCATGAAATGAATAAAATATGTGTAAAAGGGGGGGGGGATATAAAACATTTTCTATTAGTCATATCAAAAAAATATTTCCACAAAAGGTTGCGGATATGTGGTAGGATAGGAGGGGGCGATGGAGGAGAAAGAGGGGATAGCGTGCGAATAGGAGGTGCTAAGAGGTTTTTTCCCCAGAAGAAGAAAGGGGACACAGATTGAGCGATAATCTATTTACTAATTAGATGACCGATCAAATTAGATGACCGATCAACATTTATTGTTATCGAAAATTTGTTTATTTCAATTTATAAACTTTTTACATATTTGTAAATTATCAGAGGAGATGAGGTTCTCTTTTACTGGCCTCGTGTTGAGAAAACATAAATACAAACGCTGATAACCGCAAAAAAAACAAAAACAGAAGGAAACTCAAATAAATAAAAAAATTGGGGTTGGCCAATATTTCGTCCTTTTTTAGCAAAGAACTTTTTCGAAGTACGACAACAAATATTTGTATCATCTTTATACAAGCAATATATTTTTGAGTAAGATAGGAAGGGGTCATTAATAATAGAGGGCGGTCAAGAATCGGGAGGGGTTAATGTGGAGAGAAAGTGGTATGAGAAAACAACCGTGTCTTAGAATGAACGGGAACAAGACTAAAAACTTCTTGGTCCTTCTTTGCATCAAATCTTTCTTAGAGTTCATACATTAGATCCATTGCTCTTTCTGCTTGTCGTAAATCCGGTCCCAAACCCTTTCTCACACTTGAGGTTATTTCCTATCTCTACAAATCTACTATCAGACCATATATAAAGTAGTGTTGTCATACTTAAGATGGTGAATCTCTGTCTCATTTGAGGGTTCTGGTTAAGCTTTCAGAAGCCTATTTGTAATTTGGAATGCACCACCCTTTCTTCTGCTCTGCATCCTCTCTCTCACAACCGTGATGTTGATAGTCACAGTCTTTTCTATAAACACTATTATGGCATGTGTTCTTCAGAATTGTCTGGTCAATTCCTAGCTTCCTTTGTTCTACCACCTTGGACTCTAGTGGTTTCCACAAATTCGCTGTTTTGATACCTCCATATAATGCATCTTCCCCTTCCAGTAGCTTTTTCCCAAGAATTGTGAAACTCTTCTTCTGATGTCTGTTTTCCTTCTTGGTTGTTTCAAAATTAAGGTCAATAGGCATCTCCTGTCTTTGCGATAATCATCTTTCGTTCTTGTTAGCTCTTTACATCAACTGGCTTCATGCCTTGTCTGGAGCGATTTCAATTTTTTAAAAGTGGTATGGAGAAAAATGACTGTGTTTAAGAATGAACTGTAACAAGTCTAAATTAAGGGATTCAGTCCGAAAAAGGGAGAGTTTAGATGTGTTGTGTATTTACAACGGGTACAATATTTGAGCAAATAGATAGGGAAGTATATATATATATATATATATATATATATATATATATATATATATATATATATTTATATGTGTGTGTGTGTGTGTGTGTGTGTGTGTGTAAGAGAGGGGGAGAGAGAGTCAGTCAGTGTCTAACACTAAGTATTTTTAAGAACTACATGCTAACACGTTTGTTCGTCTTGTCTCAAATGAAATCTACCCAGGATGCTAATTATTATTTGTAGTTTTGTTCTATTATGTTCTCATACATCAAACTTAATCTTTTGACAATTGCATCCTGTCTGTGTCATTCCAAAGATCACTTAATATATAACAAATACACATGAAAGTATGGGGGGGGGGCAAATAGGCCTAAATGTAAAAAATGATAACTCTCCATCTCCAAAACTCAGACAAACTATACTATAGTTTTGTAAATTACATTTTTTGATAAACATTTATTGAATAGTGGACATCTATATTAGTTTAACTGAAGGTGAGTGGGACAATAGATATAATTATTATGCGATGACATTTAAGGAAATAAATTATTAAAATGCTGTAAGTATGTTTGAAAATTAACAAAGTAAATCAAGATACCTATAGAAACATGTGGAATTATATCACGAGCACCTCCTTACAATAATACATATGTTCAAGATACACTGTAATACATGTTTATAAAGTAAATTATATTAAAAACATTTTCAACAAACACAAAACCAATGGCACCACTGCTGCAATAGAAGTAGGCATATTCACTACTCCATATAATGACTGTAACAATTCTTACATTGTCGAAACCCAACGTCACCTCAATAAAAGAATATACGAACATAACGATCCATAAAGCTAGGTGATACCAGAAACGTTTTGTGTTCAAATTTAACTGCAATTTGTATTTCTATAAAGCTTCAATAATTAAATTTGCGCACGATATTAGCAAAAGATATATCATAGAATTGAACATAGTTCACTGTATACACACCATCTGTATACCTCTCCTCACTACCCCCACTATATACCTTCATAACTACAGACCGGAAATGGAAGACTTAGATCAAATCTGTTGCTAAGGTCACTGGAAACATGGTTGGATTATTATACCGCTCCAGTAAGTATATCACTCATGTTGCAATCCTCTATTTGTATAAGAGTCAAATACGTCCTAGGTTTGAGTCCTGTTGCCACATCTAGGGAGCGGCCACTCAGAGCACCCTTTTCTGTCTTGACAGAGTACAAAACCGACTTCTAAATCTAGTGGGGGTGTTCTCTTCTTTTCCCTACGGCCGCCTTCTAACAGAAAAGACGTTGCTAGTCTTTCTCTGCTCTATCGTTATTTTCATGGTAGGTTCTCGAATGAGCTCAAACCTATATTCTCCTCTGTAAAACATTCACAGCAAAAACTCGTCTAGCTACAACCCCCGTAAATATTTTTCTTTTCTTTCTCTGTGTACCTCAAATTAACTTCTATGACCAAAGTTTCTTTCCAAGAACTATCTGTCTGTGAAACATAATACCACGAGCTGCTTCCCAACTGACTACAGCATGGTCGTTTTCAAGTCTAATGTTAACAAATTCTTGTTAATTCGTGCTTTTTAAATAAGATTCTCCTCAGTTTCAATCATCGTTACCAATCCTCACGGTGTTTTCTCACCGCCCACCTGACAAACTCATTAACCCTTGTCCTCGAGTGGCCTTTTGGCCTTGATAAGCGGTGACTCGTTACTACATAAAAAAAACTACCCCACATTTCTATTCACTCGCTACAGTAGCCATCACCAAGTTCCCACTGTCATCCCGATATCCAAAAACCTTCTCTCCCCTCCCCCTCTCTCTCTCTCTCTCTCCCTGGCACTCCTTCTCCTATCATGCTATTGCGCTCATGTGTCTCTTTTCCCCATATCCTCACTCGTCACCTACTTTACTACCCACTTATCAAGGTCAAAAGCCACGCGAGCAAAAAGGTTAATTGTCTGCCGAAATCGATCAATGTAATAAACTAAATTTGCTTATTTCTTGAACGGTTCACGAGTACTAGTTAATATTAGATTTGAATACGAATAGGTTGTAGTCTGCAGAGAAGCAATCTCGCAGTATGTGTTCTAGTGATGGGAGACATTTGATGGAACTTCCTCCTGACGTTAGGCAAATGGAAAAAGAAAGAAAAAGTAATTTGCCGTTGTGATAGAATACGAGTTCTTGCTGTGGATGTCTTACGGGAAAGAACCAGAAATTGAAGCTAAGTCGAGCACCTTTAATAAAGGTAACGATAAAATAGAGAGAGAGAGACTAGCAACGTCTCTTCTGTGAGAAAAGGGCTTTAAAGAAGAGAAGAGTCGATTCTGAACTTTGTCTAGGCAGCGGAGACTGCTCAGAACGGCGCCTCTCCAGATGTGGCAGTCGTACTCCATCTTATGACGTATCTGACTCTCATATAGGTAGATGATTGCATCAGGAGTCAGGTACTTCTTGGGGTAGCACAATGGTGCAAGCAATTTTTCAATATTGGATTTGAAGTCGGATATGTTTGTAGCAGTCGTATGGCAGATCTATTTCTTTTATATGTAAACGAAATCTCTGGCGTTATGTTGAGTTGTAGTTCGGTTGGCGTAAACAGGCTTGTCAAAACTCGCGTGTTGATACATAGACGATTAACGTATCATTGATATGCGGACTCGTAGCCTGCTGATTTCTGCCCATCAAATCATGTCCAGAAAGAGGTGTCGTGAAGACAACTCCTAAGAACATGTTCTCGCTCCTTGCTAGAAAGTTTCAAGACAAGATGGGACTCCAGAATGCCGCATTCTGTTTTTAGCTTAAGCCTGCCTGCCGGACAATTCTCTTTATATTCCGGTATTCCCGTTAAAAAAAGTTGATTTATACTTCAGTGGAGATGTTGGTATTTTTTTTTTTGACTTTTTTGGCTTATTCAATTCAAGTCAGATACATCCAGACACGGTCGACTCAACCAAATGGTTATCTTCCATCACAACACTCTCGAACCAATCATCGATCGCTAAATGTTGTAGTCTGTAGGGAAGCAGTCCCGTGGTAATGTGTTCCAAAGAAAAAACACTTTTAGATCTATGTTGATTTTTATTTCGTTTTATTTTATCAGCGAATTCAACATGTTTACTGTTTCTTTTTTCATTATTTTATTTTTGTCTCGCTTTTCGTTTGTTTTTGGTGTTTGTTTGGCGTAACGTGACTCCCACAAAACGTCTCGTTGTAGATATGCACACAGAAATTGTCTGAATGAAAAGAAAAATGTAATTCATTTATTTTGAAAGACGGATGTTATTTTAAAACATAAAAACAGACAAAAAAAAAGACAATTCAAAACAGTTTGTTTTAAATAAAAACAATATTGTTTATTTTCGTTCTTTATTGTCAATTTGAACAAGCAAAAAGAAAAAGAATCGCTCGAGGTGAACAATGTTTGCCTTACGCCTCCAAATCCTTTTCAATACGACCATATAATATACCTTTTTTTGTCAACAGCCGGTGACATCGGCGTTATATTTTTTTTTTACAATCGTTGGACTGAGGGGGGGGGGGTATAACGAATCGGGAGGACAACTGATTCGGTCGACAACTTCAAAACTACACAAGGACGTATCTATTCTTAAGATGCGTCCATTTAATCTGCGCGTTTAACGATAAAAATCTTATTTCAAACTGAAGCTTGACAGACCAACATAAATGTCATTTCAAACTGAAGCGTGACAAACCAACATAAATATCATTTCGAACTGAAGCGTGACAGACCAACGAAAATGTCATTTCAAACTGAAGCGTGACAGACCAACATAAATGCCATTTCAAACTGAAGCGTTACAGACCAACATAAATGTCATTTCGAACTGAAGCGTGACAGACCAACGAAAATGTCCTTTCAAACTGAAGCATTACAGATCAACGAAAATGTTATTTCAATCTGAAGCGTGACAGACCAACATAAATGTCATTTAAAACTGAAGCGTTACAGATCAACGAAAATCTTATTTCAAACTGAAGCGTTACAGATCAACGAACATCTTATTTCAAACTGAAGCGTAACAGACCAACATAAATGTCATTTAAAACTGAAGCGTGATAGACAACGAAAATGTTATTTTCAAATTGAAGCGCTCCCCTAAAAAAAAACACGTTATTTTAAACTTAAGCGAAACCTATTGACAAAAATCCTAGGCGAAAGTGTAGTATAGTTAACAGCGCAAAAAGGGAGTAGGGCACATATAAAACAAATAACTTTTACCAAACGCAAGAAAATTTATTTTTCTACCTAGTTGTTTAAATTGCAAGTGTGGATACTGATTGTAAGATTTATTATGTATGAATTTGTTATCGTTACTCTATCGTTAGATCAAAGTTTAGTATCTGTTCCGATGGATACTGCACCCCATAGACTGGTATTGTCTTGGCCTTCGGGGCTTGATTTACGCCGATCTATGGGTCTGTCCTGTGCAGTTCTAGGAGGTCCACCCTCCCAGGCTTCGCCTCCCCTCTTTGGAGAGGAGTAAGTTTATCGCTTACTGCCTGAGGCGCCCCTACCGGGGAATGCCGACGAGGCTGCCCAGACAATTTTTAAACCCCACTTTCCCGACCCGACCTTGGGTCGCATCTTACTTGTGGGAGTAAGATTAAAACTGGCCTTGTGCCTAACTCCTGGAGAGGAGTAAATCAATACTCTATCGTTAGAGTCATCTTACAAAATGGCGCTTGATTTTTTAGGGAGATGATGTCCTTAAAGCTAGTAACAAAACACAGAAGTGTCATACGTTATCGTATGTAGTTTGTGATTGGCTCTAAGAACGACCTCTGCTATTGGTCAATTTCTTATGTCATTTCCGGTATTGATTTACAAGTTTTGTTCTCGTCGAGTCTTCATTCTGTGTAGTATTCAAGTGCATTGCATCTGGCTATATTGCAGTGTGTGTTTATCAACATTATGTCCGAAACAGCTATGTTCAGTGTCCGTGGGAACTTTGACTGTGATTTTGAAGCCCTTAAACTGTCAATTCAAAAGTTTTCAATTTGGCTTTTTTAAATAAATATTTTGGCTTTGTTTGTTTTTTTTTTGTTTTTTTTTGTTTTTGTTTTTTGTGTGTTTGTTTCTTTGTTTCTTTGTTTTTCTAAAAATGTGGCTTCAATCATTTATTAGAATCTGGCAATCCCAAATTCACGTTGATGTGTTTTTAATGTTTCTTTTTTTTCTCTCAAATAACCGTTAATTTGACGACGAGCACTTTCTTTGGACGGTGGACCAATATGACGATAAAATATCACTCAATAAGTCCCGGGCCTGCCAATAGATGGAATTTTAAAGATTCGTCAATCGTTGTGATTCCATTCCCATCGACCGAGAAAATAAAATTCTTTAGTATTTCCTTTTAATATATACGTCTTTTTGAAGGCTTTATTTTCATCGTTACCCGTTCGAAGAGACTCTTTTCACTCAGTGTTTCATATACATTGCGGCTCTGTAATGAGAGCCACGCAATCCATAAAAGTATTCATAGATAAGACGGTTTTCTTATGGACGCTGTCCTCAACACTACGCAATCCATAAAAGTATTCATAGATAAGACGGTTTTCTTATGGACGCAGTCCTCAACCCTACGCAATCCATAAAAGTATTCATAGATAAGACGGTTTTCTTATGGACGCTGTCCTCAACCCTACGCAATCCATAAAAGTATTCATAGATAAGACGGTTTTCTTATGGACGCTGTCCTCAACCCTACGCAATCCATAAAAGTATTCATAGATAAGACGGTTTTCTTATGGACGCTGTCCTCAACCCTACGCAATCCATAAAAGTATTCATAGATAAGACGGTTTTCTTATGGACGCTGTCCTCAACCCTACGCAATATCATCTCCATTACCAAGACGTAATATAATAGAGAATTAAAATCCCATTATGATACCAATATTTATTTTTTGCCAATTTCTTGAGTATTGTTATGAAATCGAGCTCTAATCTCTGATTTCCCCTGTAAAACATTCACAGCAAGAACTCGTATATCTGCAACCACAGCAAAACACTTTCCTTTCTCTTTCTATGTATCTAAAACCAAACGTAACTTTCATGAACAAAGTCTCTTTCCTAGAACTTCTCATCTGTGAAACAAAACACCACAGGGCTACTTCCCAACTGACTACAACATGGTCGTCTTCGAGTTCGATGTTAACAAATACTTGTCGAGCCGCTCTCAAGTAAGTCATTAAAATGGTTGATTTGATTTATAAGAAACCGAAATACATTATAAGGTAACAAATAAATTGATGAAGTAACGTAAATGTTCTGTTTGATTCGAAAATGGTAAACAATAAATAAAAAAATAAAAAATAAACCAGGTTGGATTCGAACCAGCAATTTTTCGATTACCAATCAAACGTGTTTTTGATGTGCACGCAAATTGTAAAAACTGTAAATGTAATAGATTATAAACTTAGATGATAACTTAATAGTCGCAATTTTTGTGTACTCCTGCAGGTTTATGAGCTTAATACAGAAGTGCTTAAATAACACGTGGTGACAGAGCACGTAGTTATGTTAATATAGCGACCATAGAACATTCTAAGGCTGCAACTGTCTCGCGTATCGAAGTTAGAGACAAAAGCACGTGTGCAATGTCAATTATTGTAAAACGGCAAACGTCGCAGTAATTAAATATATTCAATTCGTGCTGTAAGCGAGTGATTATGGAAAAACAGAATAACGGAATGAATATTCTAGATAAAGTCAATGCGTGTTTTAAACGAAGTTGACGTCATGTTTTTGTTTTTAACATTCTAGTATGGGAGAATGGAATAACAGAATAACGGTATCTAATTCCTTCCCCCAACAGGAATATGTTACACAAAGACGGAAGGTTGGGGAGGGTCAAACCAGCGCCCCTAAATAATGATTATAGATAAGTTATTGAATCATAGAGAATGTAAAGTAATTGTGTTTTCAAAAAGGAGAACCGCTCAATGCCGCTAGACTACAGTATATCATATAAAGTGAAATATATGCGGAAAGTAATACTGCTATGATGTTCGCGTTTGGAGAAAATCGAATTGGTTTAGAATGAACAGAGACAGAAAGTGTTCGATAATATAAATCTGTTAATTTTTTATTCCAGTAAGGGAGAATGTTAAAGGAATTATTTGGGTTAGCCAATCAAAATGTGTCTGAGATAAAAATAAAAAAGTAGGTAGAGAGGGTGTCCCTTGTTTAGTTTAAAAATGTATAATATCTAACGTACAATTCATAGGTAACATGAATTTGAATAAATACATAGATGAAACTGCCAAGTCTGCTGTCTGATCGCCGCAATGTTGCATATCTGTGCTTGTTTTACAAATACTTGAACGGAATGTATTCTGATGAATTTTCTGCACGTGTAGCCCCTCAATCTAAATATCCGCGATCAACTCGACAAGCAGCAAAATCACACCCCATTAATGTATCTACAGTGATGGGGTGTGATTTTGCCATTTATGCTCTAATAGCTCCTTTGCTCGAGTCGCTTGCCTTTGAATTCCCCCTTTGCTGCTTGTTTTCCCGACTGTAGCAACGTGCAGAAATTTGAATGTAATGCGAACAAGCATCTCGTTGCACATCTCCCCAATCTAGTCCCTAATTCACAATTTAAATAAATAGATAAATAAATTAAAGAGAAAACGCAGTAAATAGTTATATATGAATAAAACATAATAGGATTATAAATAAAATTCGTGTTACCTGTAAGTAATATATGATATATACAAGTAAAAGCTCGTTTAAAATATTAGAATATTTGGGTTTTCAATGCTGTAATATTTTGTTATTTTTTTTATCTTTGTGAACGTGTGTATACATACATATTGCTGTAAATATAGAGTGATTCTGCATTATGGCAACGAACCAAATGTCCTTCTTTATTTCTACAAGAGTGAATCGAAGGGGGAGATAATTCGAATTTTTTTTTACGGAGACTCATAACGAAAGATTATATTCAATTTGTTTTTCGTACGGGAAACCGTAACACAGATGCAAGAGAAGCAAGAGAATTTGTAACAAAATACCGGGCTGAAATAATAAGGTTATAATTTAGAAACCCATTCTTAACAATGAGAGGTGGGGTTTGATTAACTGTACAAAAGATACCGCTGCTGATTGGAGAATTCGGAATCTCTAATTCTAACTCTTTTTGATAAATTACTTTCATTGCCAACTTTTGACCAGCGGGTACAAGTATTACTGAAACGTAATTGAATTTATTTAGGCCATTTTGAATATTCATATTATATATATATATATATATATATATATATATATATATATATATATATATAAACCTAGTACATCCTAGTTGAATGTATCGTCGTTGGCATGTATAGCTTCTGTAAGAGAGCTCAATGATAGTTTCAGTTCCTTTAGGCTCGGGTGACGTCCCTTCTGTGTTTTTGCTTTGTTTCTATTTTAACTTACGTGTAACTGATTGTTCTCTCTCTCTCTCTCTCTCTCTCTCTCTCTCTCTCTCTCTCTCTCTCTCTCTCTCTCTCTCATACACACACACATATGTGTGTGTGTGAGAGAGAGAGAGAGAGAGAGAGAAAACAAGAGAGGCGATAGATAGATAGATAGATAGATAGATAGATAGATAGATATGAACAGTTCAATGTAAATGGATAGATAACACTAAGCAGACGAAGATAGATAGATAGATAAATATGTATATCTGAACATACTATGTTAGATAGATAGATAGATAGATAGATAGATAGATAGATAGATAGATAGATAGATAGATAGATAGATAGATAGATAGATAGATAGATATACGGGGACAGGACTATAAAGATATGCAATAAAAAATATAATCTAAACACAAAGAAACTACGAGAATGAAAAACTGGCGTTACGCGTCGTAAACGTAGTATTTGTTGTTGAGGTCAAAGTGACCATCGCAAATCATAGCCGGATATGCGAGCACCTTCCCTATTTAGATAACTTTCAATCCTTTTGAAAATCCGTGTCTCGCTTAAGTTTGAAGTACTTTTTTATACTAACGAGTCACCACTTATCAAGGCCCAAAGAGCACTTAAGGATAAGGGTTAATAAATTTGTCAGCTGAGTGAGGAACAACACTCTGAGAGAACTGCAAACCGATGGATGAAATGGGTAGGATTTGATTATTTAAGCCGACGGCTCGAAAATAATTTGTTGACATTGGAAATGAGAACGATCATGTTGTGGTCAGCCGAGAAGCAGCCCCGCAGTATTGTGTTCTAGAGATGGAAAGTCTTTGGAAAAAACTTTGTTAATGGAAGTTCGGTTTAGTGCTACGTTCACAGAGGGGGAAAGGGAAATTCTTTACAGTGGTTGTAGCTAGACGAGTTTTTGCTGCGAATGTTTTACAGGGAGGGGGACTAGAGATTGGAGCTCATTCAAGTGCCTACCATTGAAAATAACGATAGAGTAGAGAAAGACTAGCAACGTTTATCTACAAGAGGCTCTGTCCGTTCCTTTATCAGTCAGTTGGTATCTCACGCTTTAGTTATAAATAGCATTTCCAGCAACGGTACATTATAGTTAACAACGGAAAAAGGGGGGACAAATATTCAATGAATAACTGTTACCACCCCTACCCCACCCCCAAAAAAGTTACTTTTCTATCTACCTAATTTTATTTTTTTCTGAAAGTGTTTTAAGGTTTATTCATTTCAATATAAAATTTCGTTTAAATCGTCTTTCGTTAAAGTAATAATCCAAAATGGGTAGGTTACTTTCCGGAAATAACCGAAGTCTGTTTTTTCTTTTTCGTCATTTTTTTCCTTTCAATTAGGTAGAAAAGTAAATGTAATTGCGTTTGAAACAGTTAGTTGTTGTATATTTGTTTGTTTGTTTTTTCACCCAAAAAGACAAAAAGATCATTAATCAAACTTCGGTGATGTCCGCCAAAGCCGTCCGACCGCCATGATGAAATGTAACTTTAGCGATAGACGAGTTGAACGAAATCTTATATTTAAATAAAAACGTTTTCAAACACTTTAAAACACAAAAAAAAACACATATATGCTATGTTACAGTAATGTTGTGTAAATCTCTGTTTATAATGTGACACAATAAGGAATTTACTGTTGCAATATTAATTGATTAATTAATTAGTGAACGAATAAATTAATTCAACGGGTCTTTGTATTTGAGTTACAACCCAATGCATCGCGTGTGATTATGAAGAACGAACACTGAAAAGCTCATGTTCAAATCGTAAGATTGGAAGTGTCTAGAAAACAGTTTGTCGTTCTGAGAGACATACAGACTGAGAGAGAGAGGGGGGAGGGGGGGAGAGAGAGAGAAATCAAAGTCGGCGATCAAAAGAAAATAGAAATTAAAAAAATACTAAGAAAAACACCTTCCAATTCGAACCCCTCTAAGGAACAAAAGCACCAAGTACCTATTTATCTACTTCCCACAGCAGTAAGATGTGACACAAGGTCTGAAAGTGGGAATTGCGCACTCTAGAAGAGTACTTGGTACTTTTAAAAAATTGCCTGGGCAGCCCCGTCGACATTCCCCGGTAGGGGCGCCTCAGGCGATTAGCAATAAACTAACCCCTTCTCAAAGAGTGAGAAGGCAAAGCCTGGGAGGGTGCACCTCCTAGAACTGCACAAGACAATTCCCATAGACAGGCGTAAATCAAGACCCGAAGGTCAAAACAATACCAGTGTATGGGGTGCAGTGTCTATCGGAACAGATACTACACTTTGTTCCTAGCAAAAAGTGTCAGGTAATTTTTCAAAGCTCTCCTGACTAAAATTTAGAACGGGTCAAATTAATCGAGTTGTCTTTTCTCACCAAGAAGATCAACATAATTTTTCGTTTTTGTTATTGTAACACACCTGTGTTCAAATAAACGGCATTCTGGTGTGATGGTGATTTGCCCTATTTTCTGAACTCTTCTAGACATTATATATAGAGAAGCCTGAAGGATGAGCCGTCTTTCTCGCACAGTCTTACTGTGAAAATCAGAGACGCCATTCTTACCATATCGAGGATTCGTTCTCGACAATCAGTCCGACGTAGATGGGACATTATGACGGATAGTGGCTTTTCTTCTGTCGGGCTGGGGTATGGTTCTGAATAGTCGTAGAAGGTCAACGCTCCCCCAGGCTTTGCCTCGCCTCTTTTAGATGGAGTCAGTTTATTGCTAATTGACTGAGGCGCCCCGACTAGGGAATGTTGACGGGGCTTCCCATGCATTTTTTTTTGCGGGACCAGAGTGCACTGCCTTAAGTGCGCTGGCCCACTAAATCCGTTTTTTTCTGTAACATACTATTGTGTACTTATGTAAAAACACACTCTTGTAAATATACCACCATGTTGTCTTATTTATTATCGGTCCTCAAGGTCACAACAATTTGTTATTGCTCACGGCAAGTTTTTCCTGTTTTAGGGTTGCCGACAGAACCAACCACTTACCTACGTCCTCGATTAATTTACGCAACATCGAAATTTTGTATTTCTATAAAAATTTAATTAATAGTAAACAAAAAAAACAATAAAATTATAAAATGTTCAATTATTAAAATCATGTAATCGCGAGGAAAACACACAGACGAGGCATACGCGAAGTTATCTTATAATGATATTAATATAGAGCTCATATAGTTTATTACTTTTGATTAAATATTAAAAAAATAATACAGTTTCGCTCTCCTATATATCAACACGTGTGAATTATCTCCTCCCTCTTATCTCTCTCTTTCTCTCTCATCTCTCTCTCTCTCTCTCTCTCTCTCTCTCTCTCTCTCTCTCTCTCTCTCCGCCAACTCTCGCCACGCGTTTCACCCATTTTCAGCCTCTGTCTTCATTTAATCCTTTCTCTATTTTTTATCAATTTTCTTTCCGTTTCTTTTTTTCCCCGGGGATGGGGCATCGTACCAGATGCCAGACATGCACCCTTTATTTCAGAGACTCGAACCGAGAGATCTTTTTATGATTATAACCACCCATTTTCAGTGAAATTGTTTGGATCTCTCTTGCACTTGGTTCATCGGGTATGTTCGCTAGTTAGTTTTTTTTTTTTTAATTCTTGTTCATGGGCCCAGTGGCACCTATGATTACTGGAATTATTGAGATCTTCCTCAGATCCCAGCTTCTTTCCATGTCGTGCATAAGACCTTGGTATTTAGTTATCTTCTCCCTCTCAGCTCTGTTTAAGCCAGCATCATCAGGGACACGGACTTCAACTTCGTCTTGTCCCATATCACTATATCAGGATTAACAGCTCCGTTTTCTAGGTATGTAGCAGTAGGGATTGCATAGTCATAGTGGATGGTGTATGACTTATTTCCAACAATTATTTCCGGTATATGTTCCCAGGATTTGCTGCTACATTGGATATTCAATTTTTTTCAGATGGTTCAGTGGAGATATTTAGACAGTCAATTGTGTCGTATTGTATAGTAGCTGTCCGTCAGCAAAATCTTACGAGTGGATATCAGTTGGTTCACACTCTTTACTTCTGTGTGACAGAACCTACACTTGCCGTTGCTTAAACTATTCATCCTTTTAAAAAGAATTGGTCATCAGGCTTAGTTCTTGGCAGCCATTACTATCCTCTCCTGATCATAGTGGAGCGATCTTCTTTTGAGACAGTCTACAGAGCCTTCCTTATATATATATTTATGGGACAGTTCTTCAAAAATGATATTTGGCACGTTGTTGTTTAGCCGATATTCTCAGTTTTCTAGTATGGAAGGTCTTGGTGTATTTCTGGGAACTCTTTTTGGCTATTTCCGTCGCATGCTTCTTTTTTTTATTTTCCGTCTTGCCCAAAATGTTTGGCCAGTTTTCTGATGGTGTTTTCTTTTTACTGTCTCTTGTTTGTTGATGTTGGTGTCCGTGTGCGGTTAAACGAGTGACTGGCTACTGTTACATCTCTATACTGAGCGTGGCAATTTGTTAACTTAAGTACGTACCAACACAGAAGATAGGTAAGTATGACTCTATAGTTGGTAGCGGTTACACGCATTGATATATATATATGTGTCAACAAGCAGGGCCGCGTGGAAACAATTTGTTTTCAGCTTTAGTTTTACACATTTTTCTTCCACAATTTCTTTTTTAATAACTTTCGTAGTTAAAACTTTTGTAATTAAATGTCGAGTTTGGATGAATTACCTCCCTTTTATTTAGCATTTTTTTAATTATTTTACATCTTGTTTATTCCTTTCATCATATTCAATCTTCTCATGATATTCTTCATCATTCAACTGCCAATTCATCAATCTCATTAACCCACATCCTCGAATGACTTTTAGCCTTGATAATTGTGACTCATTACTAAAAAAAACGATGCTAAATAATTTCATGACGTCATTCACCGAATAAAAACAATCTGGGTAATTTTCGTTTAATGCCCGCCACGTGATATTTTCCCCGTAGTATCTGTTCGTTCGTCTGTCATGATAACATCCTCCAAAGCAGTACCTCCTTCTTGGTCAGGTCAGTATAGTATATGTTTGGTCGTCATAATACTATCCTCCCAGGCCTTTTTTCTTAATGGAAATCGCTCTTGACAAGGCATGAAGCCACTTAATGTAAGGAGCTACAAAATATACTACTTCAAAGGTTAAAAACCAGCCAACAATAAGTGTTAAATGGATAGATTCCAAACCAGAAAACAGCAATTCTTCCCTCTATGTCAGAAACATCGCTCATGGAATGTGAGGACTAAAGGACAAAATAAGGGAAGCGAGAGTTATGAAGATGTCGAAAGTTAACGGAAAGTCCACTTTCTTATCTCCTAGCTCATCCTTTGAGGGGATAGTGTAGTATCTGCTCTGACCATCCTACCAGGCATTAACTCCTCCTTTTGCTATGGTTAGCTATGGTTAGAGTTAAATTCGAGTGAGGGGTAAGGGTACTTTAGTAACACAATTTCCATTACCGGCGGCCATGAAACTATAAATTCATGTATTCCAGAATGTCTGTGTTCGCTTTTTAACAATCGATAACTAATTACTGTTTATACCGTTGAAATTGTTTAATAGCAGTTGGAGGTTAAATTAGATCATCTTTACAGGCATTACTTCTCTTTTAGGGGGAGGGGGTAATGTAGTATATGTTGTGTTGTCATGCGATCATTCTCCTAGGCATTACTTCTTCCTTTGGAAAGGGGCCTAAGGTTAGGGTTCGCTAGGGTTAGGGTTCGTCTTAGGGCAGTGTCGTAACATTATTTTCTATTACTGGCGGGCATTAAACTATCAAAACAATTTAATTTAATGCTGTCAAGTATTTACACTTCATGATAAGATCGCGTCGATTTCATTCATCTATTTCAGAAAGTTCGCTTTTTGACAATCGCCAAAGAATGACAGTTTCTATCGTTGAAATTGTTTAATAACAGTGGGACGTTAAGTCAGACAATTACGTGGCATTCTTAAATACGGAGTTGACGCATAATGGCACCTATTTGCGGCGTTTCTCATTCAGAAAACGGAGCAATTATATTGTTCACCAATTAAGAGCCAGTTTAGAATTGAAATGCTGCCAATTAAAAGCAGGAATTAAAAAATTAAAGAATACACGACCTCAGACGCAACATTTGCTATTTATTTATTTATTTATTTATTTATTTATTTATTCCAGTCCATTATACAGCCGCGGCTATTTTGTAAACGACAAAGGTGTCTGTCTCAATTAGCAAACAACACATTTGTGCTGCCAAGGATTTTAGTAATTGCTTTATAAACATATACAATCTGATAACACGGCACTTAGACTTAGACTTAGAGTCTCTCTCTCTCTCTCTCTCTCTCTCTCTCTCTCACTCATATATATATATATATATATATATATATATATATATATATATATATATATATATATATATATATATATATATATTGTATGTGTGTGTATTTAGGCCGCATGTTTTCACTTATACAAACGTTATTGTATAGCACAGAATTTTTTTGTTTAATTAGTCTTTTTTGGATCTTCTCGATCTTTCGGATAATCCATCGCGTATTTCTCTCGAATTGTCGGACGTAGACTCCGTAGGTGCTTTTTTGTTGCATTTAAAAAAAAAATTGTGAGTACTTTCGACTGACTCTCAATCGTCTTCGGGCGGAGGGTTGAACTTTCTAATTTATTTCTGCTGAGTTCGAGCTGTACGGCAAATTTATAACTATTTAAAAGTACGTATGGGTGATAAGATTCCATATTTGGGACGTGATCACGTGTTAAGCGCGTGGCTAATTAAAATTAATTATATTTAAAATCATATATATATATATATATATATATATATATATATATATATATATATATATATAGTAGGCTATGAAAATATATTTATGGCAATTAAGCCACACAGAGGCTCCCACGTTTCATCCCCGGGAGGAATCTTCAGGCTAAAGTGCATGGAGTTAGTTTTGCCGGGTCTTTTTATAACCAATCAGATTCTTTGTTGTTCTCTTAGCCAATCGTTGGGCTTCCCACGAAAAAAAGTTCGGTTAGTTTTACTTTCTATATCCTATTCTATTGTTCTGTTTTCTATAGAGTGGCCTATATCCTGTTTCTTTCTTGTGTCAATATAATAGGTGGACTTATTTTAACACGTGGTTCCTTGTATTTCTATTTTAGGTTTTAGTTTTTAAGTTGTACGGTTTTAGTTTAGTTTAGTTGTTTTTACTTATTTATTTGTTTATTTATTTATGTATTGTTAGCCTAAGGTAAATTTAATTCTGTGCAGGCAGCTGTTTGCTATCTCACTTCTACAGTTTAATAGATTGTGAGAGTCTTTAAAGTTTAGGATTTCAAATTTTTTATTCAGACATAATCTACACGGGTCGTCTAAATTTCTACATGTACTGGCCTGTCGTATTATTTTTCATTCAATTATTGGTGAGCGTCCATTTTCTTTGAGCTCCGTTCTCTGTTTTTAAATGTGCTTTTGTGGTCATGATATCTGGTTTTAAAATCTATGGAGGTCATACCCACGTAGTACTTCTTGTTATTCCGTCTTTCCTTGGCAAATATTGTGGCTTGGTATACAATACTTTTGATAAGGTATTTATTTTGTAGTGGACAAAGTGTACGATTTATGCAGTTACATCTTTTCTCTTCATTGCTAACTTTTTCATTTCTATTCGGGTGATTACTATTAGGGTTTTGTTTATTTCTATTTGTAGTGTTTATATTTTTGTTCTTCTTAGTGTTATTTTTCCTATATTTGTCACTTTTTATGTAATTTGTTATTTCTTTCTTCCTCTCTGCTGTTCGATTTTAGTATTTTGTTATTGTGTGCCTTAATTATCATTTCTAGGTTTTCGCAGCAGGTGTAGGATAGTTTTATGCAAGGGATTGGTTACGGGGAAGTGTTTTTCAATCAGATTTAGGAATTTTTTGCCCAGTTTAGTTTTTAGCATCTGCTTATAGGGCGGTGTATAGTAGATTATATTTATTTTTATGTTATTTTTAATTTTATTATAATTATTGGTGTCTTGTTTCTTATATTTAATTTAAGTATTATGGTAACCACTGTATTGTAAATGTTGCTTGATTTTTTAAAAACACTTTTGTTGCTAGAATTGTTGATAAGCCTACGTTCGATAGAATTCGGAATGTGTTTTATGATTGATGGGGGTGATTAGACTTTGGGTTTACGTATATTGGATTGGTGTTATCTTTTAAGTATGGTTCGTAAGTATTTTTATTTAAGTTTAACGTGACGTCTAGAAAGTGAGTTGTTTTATGTTAGGCAGTACTTCTACTTTTAGGCCTAGTTTGTTCATTTCCATATGTATAATTTTCTTGAAGTTTTCTCCCTTGACTTTGTTGGAATCTCTTATTATCGCTAATCCATCATCTCTATATAGGCCGATATCTGTATTATCAAATAAATTTGTGTAGCTTAATTGCCATAAATATATTTTCATAGTTTACTACCTAGCTCTACTTACGTATCGAGCACTGTTTAAGTAAATACTGAAAATTGATACATAAAAAATTATATATCCTTATAAAAGTTTATGTGGATACATGAAATTGTAATATATATATATATATATATATATATATATATATATATATATATATATATATATATATATATATATATATATATATATATATATATATATATGAGAAAGGAAGGATGAAGGTAATCCGACGTAATGGGAAATGAAAAAGGAAACACCAAAAAAAGAGGTTTTTTTATATATTCATCAACGTTTCGTCTTTATTTGTAAGACTTCCTCAGGATGATACTTTTAAGAAAAATGTCATGCAAGTATGTGAAAATATTGGGTTGACATGATGGGTTGATGAGAAGAAGTAGTAGCCACTGCTGGGGGCGCAGGACCGAGGTCCGGGCTTAGTGAAGTCAGTAACATGGAATGAAATAGATGTGGATGGTTCTGAGTGAAAAAGTGGAGGGTGGGGATGAACGGAAATAAAATAAAATATATAAACAAACGAAACAAAATTAAAAAAAAAAAACACCAAAACATTTAAATAAAAAAGATGAGCGACCCCTGGGAAACTTTCGTCAGTGAGTTCACTTGGTTCTGGTCAGATCTTACTAGTGCCAGGGTTATGGCTTTCGTGTTCAGCCAAGACTTTACTGTAAGCGTATTAGTCACTTAATACTACACATAAACGGACTTGAGCATGAGATTGACTCTTCGCAAGACGACACTTAGCTCTGCCACGTTTATATATTGGGTGTCTTTTTTTCCAGCCGCAGCCAGCATGCGTCTTCGATGATGGATCCATCGGTATTAGAGGCCACTCCCACGACCAGTGAGCTCGCGTTTACCCACACGTATAACATCTTCATGCTCACGTAGCACTTTCCCTGAGCGAGAATTAATTGCTGTACCCGGGCGAGAGTATCCGTTGTCATACGCCCCAGAGGAGCATCGCTGACTTTGACATCTCAGTTCTGCGCGACGGCAGTAGTGCGACGTTTTCTGAAATTTGAAACCATCCATATACGGCAAAGTAGCATCCAATGCAGACGTTGCTCTCTTTATGGTCTCGTCTTCGGCTAACACAGCCTTCAACACAGCCCGCATTGCCAGGAACGCTACGTTCAAGCAAAACTTTTATCTGGTTCAACAATATCTGCCATTTGAACACCACTGTTTGGTACAGCCATATGAATTATCAACGGGAATCTTCAGGTACACCCAATAGACTGGTATTGTCTGGGTCTCCGGGTCTTGATTTACGCCGGTCTAAGAGGGGGTTAGTTTATTGCTAATCGCATGAGGCGCGCCCACCGGGGAATGCCGACGGGGCTGCCTAGGCAATTTTTAAATGACACGAGCGCCCAAATTCTCAGGCGCTGGTTTTTCAAATCCTACTTTCCCGACCTTGTGTCACATCTTACTTTGTGGGAGGAAGATAAATAGATTCAGGTGCACCTTTCTGAGGTCCAGAATGGATACATTCGCACCTTGGTGTCTTAATTGTCGGTATATACTTATGGCAAGTAAGCTGAACATAAATGTTTGGGTTTCATCCCCAAAGGAAATCATCAGGTTAAAAATATATTGCTAAGCTCTATTCGTGTATTGAGCACTGTTGAAGTAAATATACAAAAAATATATATATATACCTAATATATTAATTTATAATATAAGGATATATATGAAATAGTATACTATATATATATATATATATATATATATATATATATATAGATAGAGAGAGAGAGAGAGGGGGGGAGAGAATGATATCGATATCGATAGTTCTGCGTATCGGCTTTTAGAACCAACTCAAAGTTGTTGTTTTTATAAATAACGTTTCTTTGAATCGGTCATGGCCAGTAGTTTCATGCTCTGAGCGATCGTCAGATGACCTAAAATATGATTTTATATATATATATATATATAAAGAGAGAGAGAGAGAGAGAGAGAGAGAGAGATAGTCTCGGAAGTTTCTCAACCATTAAAACTATATAAGCAAAAAAAACTAAAGAACATTTCAGTCCCAAGTCGTTCAGTAGAAAATCACTCATGTAAGTCAATTTATTTTTTGTAGTTACTATATTAGTTTGCTTCCAAGAATTTACACTAGTCTTAACATTATTTAAGGGATCATCAGTTGTTTACCATGAAAAACTGTTTCGGGAATTTAAAAACAAAACAGTATTTTATTTCATGGCTTCCCAGCAGAGTTGATCAGACACCACTTCCCTTAAAAAACAAAAACATAAATGTTCCGTGTATTAGATCTAAGTTTTGTTCCAGATAAATGTTTAGCTAACTTATATTAGTTATTAAAAAATGTCCTCCTTACCTGTGTTGTTCGTCTGTGTCTAATAGAATGTATCTGTTAATTACACAAATGTTGCTGTATTTTAAAGTGTTCGGACGAATCCATTACACTACGTTTTAGGTTAATTCATAGTTTAATGTATTTTTATTTTGAGTTTATATTAAAAATATTTTTAAATAAAACATATATATATATATATATATATATATATATATATATATATATATATATATATATATGTATGTCTTCGCCATAGATTCTACCTGAAGCAATGGTTACATCGTTGTGAGCAATGCTTGAAATTGCGTGGTTGATTTGATAGTAACGTCATTACCTTAGGAAGGGTGGGAGCATTCTACGTTAGATCGACGTGTTCAAATAATATGTATCGACAATACAAATGCAAATGATTAAAGCTTTTTTACTTTTTTTTGTTACGTTTATTTATTTATTTTCGATTTTTGTTTTCAGTTAATCAATAACTTGATTCGAATTCAAATTCGACTGGATGTTTTGAGTTTCTCAAATAAAAATGCCGTACCTTTGCTTACTTCTCTCGAGTTTTTCTTTTTCTTTTCTTCTAGTCTTCTCTCGTTCTCCTTTTGTTTATCTAACCCTAACACCTTCATTGTCTCTTCTATTTATTGCTCAAATATACATATCTAACCTCTTCTTTTGA
>OY744533.1:62423695-62486195 GCA_963556195.1 Sepiola atlantica | reverse complement strand
CTGCAAGTTAGCGCTCTAACCCCACGAGAAATTATCACGTAAAGGCGGGAAATTAAGTTCTATTTGTGCGTCAAAAAATCAGGTCACAGATAGTAGACAGTCGAGAGTGTTCGATGAACGTATTCGGAACTTTGCATATAGCCAGTTAACAGTCTATTTTTAACTCCCTGAACAGGGCTCAACTTTAATTTCTTAAAGGGGCTAATAACAATATTTTATCAAATAAATATTAAATTATTTTAACCTACATACGCCGGCGTTTCAAGGTTTTGCTATCATCAGTGTAGGAAATGACAATTTCAGACGGTCGTCGGGCACGAACCCAGTAAAGGATCAGCCTCGACTCTGCAAGCTAGCGCTCTAACTCCCGGGGGTAGCTCAGGGGTATTTACGTTGACGGGGTACAAGTGCAGTAAGTTTGTCGAAGTACATTCCGTGGAAGTACTTGTAAAATAAACACAGGATACAACATTGCGGCGATCGGACAGGGGCTGGATCTTGGTGGACAGTGCTGGACCTATTTGCACCCTGTCCAAGAGAGATAGCGAGTAATGGTTGGTGCACTAGCCCAGATGTGACAATACTCCATGCATGGGCGAATGGTGGCTTTATATAGATATAGGATACTGGCGAGTGTGAGAAGTGGTCTAGCTCGATAGAGAGGAGCTCACCTTGTTAATGTAAGAACAACAATGGCGACACCCTATGCACCACGTGGTGTTCTTTGCCGGAATTATAACATATATATATATTCTACTGAATAAATAGTCTAAAACGCTTCGCCGATAAAACAATTATGTAAATAACTTCTACGTACAAGAATCAATGAATTTAAAACGAGATTTTCTACTGAATGAATAATTTTGTATTTTTCTATTTTACATAATTTGCGTGTCAAAGTTGTGGTATTTAACTCATTGTTCTGAAAATTGAGTTTTATATATCCTTTTTTTGTAATAATTAGCATATAAAAACCTGTAATTATATGGGCACAAGATACTAATAAATGGATACAAATATTCAAAGTTGTTGAGTGTACGCATAATTTCGTCGTTGACTATATATATATATATATATATATATATATATATATATATATATATATATATATATATATATATATATATCACTTAGAAGAATACAAAATTATGACATATTCCTAGTATTAGCAGGGCTCCCCGACGTTACCCAGGGCCATAAAAAACAAAATAGAAGAAGTTTAAAAAAGTGTGTGTAACATCTTTATATTAAAATTCTTATCTCTCTACCTCTCTCTCTCTCTCTCTCTCTCTCTATCTATCTATCTCTCTATCTCTCTCTCTTTCTTTCTCTCTTACCCCGTTTTTCAATATCTCTCTCCTCCACACCTCTTTCACCTCCGCCCAGCCCATTCCCCCCCCCCTCTCTCTCTCTCTCTCTCTCTCTCTCTCTCTCTCTCTCTCTCTCTCTCTTGTTTTAATGTATTGAAAATAATAAAAATGTAAGTCATTAACCTGAGCTTTTAGTTTTTAAGTTATAACTCCCCGGCAAAACCGAGTATCTTCCCCATCTTCTTTCTTCAAAAATATAATGAAATCTATATTTGTTTTAATTTCTTCCCGGGCAACGCCGAGTTTCTTTTCTTCCTACTTCCCCTAAATAATATAATGAATCCTATTCCCAAGCAACGGTGAGTTTTTGTCTTCCTTTTATCCATCAAGCATATGCCACATAGGAAATGTACTAGTGTATTATTGCACACACCTGTTCTATCTAGGATATTGAGCACTGACGCCCGATCAATGGAGATTACCTTTTCTGATATACAATAGTAGAACAAAATACAGTGAAAATATTTTTCCCGGGCAACGTGGCGTTTAAAAACACCTACTCTATGTAAGGTTGCTCTACCTATGGTATTGATGACCCTCGAGCAATGCTGAGTAAACCCACCTGCTCTATCTAGGATATTGAACACTTTGGATTAACGTATACCCCTTTACCTAATATAATACTGTATTATTACTATTATGGCTACCAGCAACACCAAGTTAACAAAAGACAGATGAGTTCTTTCTCTCGAGTAACGCTGCGTTTAAACACACCTACTCTATCTAGGATGTTGAGCACTTTTGGATTACTATATACCACTTACCAAATACATGTATTGTTCCCGTTTAGAGCGCTACTGAAACCACCAAAATAAAATCAAGGATGCCTCCAAAGCACTACTAAAACCACCCTTTCCGAGTTTCTTGCCACCCTCCCTCGCCCGAACAGAAGCTTAAAACGTTAAATACATTTGAAAGAAAATGCCGAGTCATTTCCGGAACAAAATATATTGAAATTACAATGTTTTCTTACAAAATTATAGCTTAAAAACTGCCCCCCCCCTAACGAAATCTATTCCATAGCTTCTTTAGGCTGCACTTATAGATTCGAGAATTCTTCCATTAGCTTTCCATGTTAATTTTACATAAGAATATATTTTTAGATTTTGTCTAGATTCTCTAACTTTTCTTTCCATAGGGCACACACACACATAACACAGACATTGAGTTTTATATATATAGACATATGTTCCAAAAATTTTAATACGGTTTTAGAACTATCCAATTTATCTCTCTCACAATAAAAAAAAACATATTAAAAAGACACAAAAATAAGGAACATACATCTCCCATAAACGCGGGAGATATACTATTCCCTGTCATGACTGTGAGAAAATCTATTTTGGCGAGACTCAACGTCCTTAAAAAAGGATATATGAACACAATCAGGCAATCAAACTTGGAGATGCTTTAAACGCGTTGGTCACTCATATGATCTCCAATAATCATCACGTTGACACGCCCAAGGAAACAACAATAAAATATGTTCACGGTGTAACATTACGACGCTTGATCGAATCCAATCTGATTCTACGATGCGTTAACAACATTAAACAAAGGTCAGTTTTTACAATATCTCTGACATCAAAGCCAAAATAATACCCAGTGAATACAATGTAACAAAATATGATAATAGATAATTTTTCTTCCTAGAGTGTATACAAATGTTGAGTTTTGTTTCAATAAAGCAACATCACCAAATGAATATGGTCGAACCCATCGACAGAAATATTTTGTTCCAGCTTTAATGATGTGTTTGTGTCCATATTTTTATTATCATGTTACCTTGCTTGTTCACATTTCTATAACCAATTTTACATTATGTCTGAAACTTTCATTTCATATTTACTCCCTCATATATATATATATATATATATATATATATATATATATATATATATATATATATATATATGGGAAATGAAAAAGGAAGAACCAAGAGATATTTTTTATATATTCATCAACGTTTCGTCTTTATTGTAAGACTTCATCAGGATGATAATTTTCAGAAAAATGGCATGCAATTACATCGAAATATTGGGTTGACATGATGGGTTGATAAGGAAAAGTAGTAGCCGTGGCTACTAAGAGCGCTGGACGTTGATGAATATATAAAACAATATCTCTTGGCGTTTCCTTTTTCATTTCCCATTACGTCGGATTACTCTCATCCTTCCTTTCTCATATATATATATATATATATATATATATATATATATATATATATATATATATATATATATTATGATATGTTAGAGAAAGTAAAATGTTTTAACTTTAGTTATATCTCATCTCAATTTCATTAATATATAAAAAGTGAAGCAATCCAAATCTCTAAGATACTAGTGAATACTGAAGGTATAAATTTAGCTCAATGATTAGGACTTCAGATCTCACAGAGATAATATAGTATAACTCAGATAAATACAAAATTAAGGACATAATCAATATCATGTAATCACGTTCAAAACATTCAACACCAACAAAGATTTATGTGTACATACGTTCTAGAAATTTTTAATAAAAATCACTTTTAATAAAAATCGCTTCTTCAGCATAGAATAACAATACAAAAAGAAACTATCATTTCGTAACGATTTTTTATGTTGAATTGCTGGAACATGTCAAAAAGCTATAATGCAAAGTTACGAATACGTTCGTCGAACACTCTCGACGAGTCTTCTATCTGTGCCCGCTTCTAGGTATGTATATATTAATTTCCCTTAATCATGTGACAGTTTCTGGTGGGCGAGTGGACATGACGACTGCTTTCAGATTCTAGGCCACTTCTGTGAACAAGGTTTGCGTCTCCGGACCGTCTACAATTGTTACTTTCCTGCACTGATGAGAGCAATAAGCTTGGAACACTAGCGTCTGTAGGTATAAATAATTTTATATATATATATATATATATATATATATATATATATATATATATATATATAAAGAATTACAGAGAAAGCTTATTTTCATTTATCACTTATATATTATCATCGAAACGGGTTACTGTTATTTAATACAGCATAATATGTGTACATTCTCCATGTATATCACAGATGAACGATTAAAAGAGAATCATTTGGATGCGTAATTTGCAAAGAGTTAATAATTAATTAATGTTTGGTATTATTAATTTGCAATTGGATTGGCTTATTGTTACTATCTATATATAATAGTTTATTCGGTGTTAACAGTAATTAATTAAAATTATTGAATAAATAAATCTGCTAAATGACTAAAACAAGCAGGTTTGCTGTAGAAGGTTTTTACTTAAAGAACAGTGACCACCCGAAAATAGGAAATATATCTGGCTTGGACTTTGACCACCGAGAATTTTATTTCTCCACTTGGAAAAGTAAGTGCGTTTGTAAACGATGGTTCATGCGAAAAGTAAAATAGTCAAACATTTTATGTCCATCCGGATACGGAACCCCAGGGCAGTAGTTTTTTATGTCCATAGATTAAACTGGCTTATTATTTTCGAGTGGATTGCTGGGTTGTCTACTACAAAAGACATATATCTCTGTTAGATGAACAGATTTTAATTTAGAGAACATATTAACAGGGAAGTAACTCTTTGCCTTTGTGATGTATTTTACCTCAAAGAGATTTGGAGAGTGAAGTTATGTCCCTTGTACATTTCAGGTAGAGATACTCTTGGATCAACACGTGTTACAGATCTCTCTCCTCATTCTTTTTTTCACTTGTACGATGGAGAATAAATGTTAATTGTTGTGTTATACGGGAGTTTATTCAATTCTTTTATGTATATTCGTTCTTTATCTCACAAGTGCTACAACTACACATCAATTTCTATATATTCCAGCCGAGGAGGTCAGTTTGAGCGTATGTGTTTCTAGGAGCAAAGTGGGTATTGGGGCTAAGCCAAGGATTTGTCTTAAATAACAAGTGTGTTATTCGGTAGAGGAAAACGAGTATCATTGTAACATCTCTCAAAATAAAATGTTGTTACTTGTTTTGAACTGTAGTTGTAATTTTGTTTGGAGAGAGAATCCTTCTGTGGCAGTACTGGCTGAGACCACGCAATTGACACTATGACCATTGCCGAAATCGAGCACCGACTTCAGGCATGCACAACGAGCGAGACGGACGATCACGGCCTGTGCGGTGAACGCACGCAGACGCACGTTCACAGCTAAAGGAAATGCTAGTTGAAACTGGCCTCCCGACTGACAGAGCCTCTTATATAGATGCTTTGACGATTCCACATTTTTCACATTTTTTTTTTAAATACTTCATAAATGACTACCATTTTGAATGTTTACATGAGAGGAAGTCTATTAGATAACAATAGCTGTGTTTGAATAGAAAGGTTAAAGTGACACTTTTAAGGGTCAGAGGTGGCCCCAGTCGGAAGTCGCGAAATCACGTGATTTCCCCGGCGAATATTTTCCATCTCTTGGTCTGGTGATATTTCAAGTAGGACAAAACGTGTCTAGAGCGTTGTCCGCAATGGAGGGGGCGCACAATGTAGCTTGATGTAACGAGGCGGGTTATCCGTCTATCTATCTGTCTGTGTTTCTCTCTCTCATGCGTACAAAAGTAACCTGTCTCTCCGATGTTTTCTGCGACTGTTCTTGCCTTTGTAACAAACCTTTATTAAAAACTAAACATCGGCGTCCGCGTGGGTTTATCAGCGTACGAATATAACCTGGGTTCAAGACGACGACACGGGTGTATAATCGTTTATACACGCATCGGTAAGTGAAAACATAAAAAGTCAAATTAAAGTAGCCATTTTCAAGAAAAGATAACTCGATTTGACTAAAGCCTAATAAAGTTTTGTTTTGTTTTTTTCAAAATGGGTGCACGAAAATTTCTATTCGAAACCTACGAAAATTTTAAAATCTTAAATATAAAGAATAATTGCTTTTTTCACTAAAATTTGAAATATTACTTTCCTACACAATAACATCTGTATGACATTAAATTAGAATCGTATTTATTGTTGGTTATTCTATTTTCCCTTTAAACCAAAAATAGTCCGTACGATTTTAAACAAGAAAGAGTTTTCGTTGGTACTTTCGCCATTTTGTTCTGTGATTTTTTTTGTAGAAATAGAAGCGCGTCCCGATTGCCTAGAAAACCTGTCTCCTCGCACTACAGCATGCGAGCTTGACAATTCCATTTCTTTGCAATTACCAGGCTGGTTTCATGCCAAACAACCGACTCTTGAAGAAGCGGAAAAGCATCCAGCCTGATTGCAACTTGAAAATCGTTTTTTAAACGACAACTTCTTCACTTTCCCATAATCGTCTGCTTCGACTCAATTTGTTTTTTTTATCCTTCAAAAATCTCTTTTATTTTTCCTTCAAGTTCGTTTTTGACATTTTTTTTATTTTCATTTCACTCTTGATTTTATTTTTCATCTTCCATTCCATCTTTCTTCTACGGTCGCTTCTTTTGTTCGAAATCTTTTTCCAAGATTTTTCACTTAAATCTGTTTTTTTTTTCCTCCATTTTATCCTCTTCGTTTACTTCGCCTTCCATGTCGTTGTCTTCTAAAAACTTTCCCCGTTTTTATAACAATGCTGCTGTTCGGATTTTTACTGCACCTCTTAATGTCGATTTTCATCGCTCTGAGTTTTCCCCACTATTAAAAGTTGTTTCGTTTCCTTATTTTCTTTTTTTTTTGGGGGGGGGGGATTTTTTAACCGTTTTTGATTCGTCGTTTTGATTTGGCAGCCATTTTTTACGCCAAAGTTTCTTTCGCTACTGTGCGAAGATAATGTACGACTGCGCATGCGTACAACTAAGAGGTTTTCTATGGCGTAGGCTTTTTTTTCTCTCCATCTCGTTTGTTCATCTTTTGTCTATTTTTTTATATACACATCTCAATTCTCTATCTTCATGCGTTCATTGCTTGTCAAACATTAAATGTGTGAACACCTCGGCTCTGTACATACAAACGCACACTAAAGGCATTATATATATATATATATATATATATATATATATATATATATATATATATATATATATATATATATATATATATACGTGGTCTGTGTTTGTTTGTTTAATTTATTTTAAATTTCGTTTTTTCTGTTGATAAATGCATATATGTGTTATTATTTCTGCTTCGTTGCTCACGTACGTCAAATGTGTATCCTAACACACCACGGTTAGAGCTATACAAAACGATTATGTTGCATTCCTGGGGGAAATCATCAGGCTAAATGCCTAAAGAAAATTATATATCTAGGCGAGTGGAATGGCGTAAAGTAAAGTTTCCGACCTCTTATCACAGTTGCAAGTAATCTCATGATCAGGTTTCGATCAGCGTCAAACACTTGTCAATATCTAGTCAAAGAACACACACACACATACACACACACACACATATATATATATATAGAGAGAGAGAGAGAGACGAAGAGAGAGAAAGACAAAGAGAGAGACGAAGAGAGAGAGAGACGAAGAGAGAGAGAGACGAAGAGAGAGAAAGACAAAGAGAGAGACGAAGAGAGAGAGAGAGAGACGAAGAGAGAGAGAGAGAGACGAAGAGAGAGAGAGAGACGAAGAGAGAGAAATACAAAGAGAGAGACGAAGAGAGAGAGACAAAGAGAGAGAAAGACGAAGACAGAGAGAGAGAGAGAGAGGCGAAGATAGAGAGACAAAGAGAGAGAGACGAAGAGAGAGAGACGAAGAGAGAGAGAGAGAGAGAGAGAAAGAGAGAGAGAGAGAATTTACCCCTTTGGGTCATTCATTGAGCTGGAGTAAGATTTCTTGAATCAATAAAATGCGAGGTTGCAAATTCCGTTAAATAAAAGGAAAGTGTGTGGGGGGCGTCAAATAACATTCAGTGAGAGAAAGTGAGAGTGATAGATGGACCACTTGGTGAGTTAATTGCAAATTACAGCTAATTAGAACAATTAATATGTAAGCGTTCTTAAACATAACTCAATCCTAAAACTGATGAATATTTTAGCATATACTTTATGTGATTAAAATATTTAGGAAAGCCTTAGGGAAACTAACATCGATTTACTCAGCTTTATACTACTGCCACCAGCACCACCATGAATACCACCACTACTACTACTACTACTACTACTAATAATAATAATAATAATAATAATAATAATAATAATAATAATAATAATAATAATAATAATATAACATATATATATACAATATAATATGTAGCTTTGCCTAACCGGCGTTTTTGCCTGAGAGTCTTGATTTATCTTATCTTTAAAATGGTTAAATTGAAATACTTCACAGATTTCGCCTAAATTGATTCAAGACATCATGGCCGCCAGCGATTAAATATTTAATCTAATTTAGTATTTCATTTGATCCGTATTTTATTTAATTATTTATAATTATTAACTGCTAATGTAATCTTATAGATAATAATGAACTTTTCAACGTGTAATTATCGAAGTTGCGTCGATGCGAGAAAAACGGACACACATTATTGTGTAACACTTTAAAGTAATCAACTGAAACATTCAATATTGATTATGATTATATTTTGGGGAAAATACTTTTAAAATGCTACGCAAGTTTTAGGAGAGCTTAAATAATTGGCTAAATACCTCCGAATCTAAAGAAGTTGTTGAGAGGAGCTTAAATAATAGTTTATTCATTTTTAATCTCATCTGCGATAGAAATCGAACACGGAACCCTCAGCTTAGGAGACCTGTGCTTTATTAATTTGGCCACGAAAACATTATACAAAGCCTTCAACCTTCTCAGAAAACTTTTTTTTACATTTGGCTGATCATCTAACAAAGATGGCGAATTATATTTAGTTTCTTTTGATTGTTTCCACGTTAATTATTTAGAGTGAAATGGCTTTCCCCCAAACGACTTATTATTTACTTAAAAGCATGTATGAAAAATAACATTAAAAATAAGTTCAAACGTCGTGTTATTCTTTAAGAAGGAAGTTGGTCGACATCAGAGATTAAAGGTCGATCATTTATTCTTTCCCTTCAATTATCGTCGGTAACCAATGAAAACGCTTGAAATATCGGTGTATATTATTATTTTTCCCAGCGTCCACGGAGAGAATGGGAGTACATGTGACCAAGGGAGTAAAAACTCCATTCTCTTCTAAATATAACTTTTAAAAATATTGATCAGGATTAAATATAAATTAAATATAAAAATCGATAAAATCTATTAAAAAATAGTTTTTGTTTTAAAAACACTGACCCATATTTGCCATATCTGACTGACAAAACAATTTTTTATATAACTATAGTTATTAAAGCTCTTAACCTAAATGGAAACTGGAAGAGAACCTTAATTTAATGAGCAGTTTTACTTTAATTCTTGTTTCACTCGTTGTGTACATTCTGTTTTTCCTCTTATTTTTAGTAAGAAAATATTTGTATGTGTGGAAGTTAATTCATTGAAGAAAAATATTTGTCTAAATTTTAACTGAAAAAAAAATCGTATGTTAAAAAAGAATTGAAAGGGAATAATCGTGTGTTGTTTTTATTTTCAAACATACGTATCATTATAAAAACGAAGCAGCCATCCACTTCAGTGATAACCTGAAGCAAATAATCCGACTGATTAGATATACTGTCAAACATACAAACAAACGTAAACGATACCAACATTGTGTAAAGTTTGTTTAAAAAACGGACGACACAACTATCAGTATTATAATTAAATAAATAAAAAATAAAGAAAAACTAGTAGTAATTTTGGGAGTTTGCTTTCAAACACAAACAGCAATACGTAGTACGGTTAGTGTATGAGTCCACACTATCAATAGTTGCAGGCCTAGTAAGCGCATACAGACAGTGGCAGTGACAGCAAATATCGTTGGTATGCAAAACTAAGTAAGCGCATACAGACAGTGGCAGTGACAGCAAATATCGTTGGTATGCAAAACTAAGTAAGCATACAGACAGTGGCAGTGACAGCAAATATCGTTGGTATGCAAAACTAAGTAAGCACATACAGACAGTGCCAGTGACAGCAAATATCGTTGGTATGCAAAACTAAGTAAGCGCATACAGACAGTGGCAGTGACAGCAAATATCGTTGGTATGCAAAACTAAGTATGCAAGCGCTGAAAACTACTTATGAAAAAAATATATGCGTGTATACTTTTGAAAGAAATCTTTAAGCAAAACATAACAAAGAATAGTAAACGAAATGAACAGTATTCGATTGTGTAAGAAAAAGAAATATATAAAAAGTCCTATTTCCTTTATCTAGATGTGACATGTGTGTGAATTATTTTATTTTTTGTAAATTATGTCGTTTATATCGTTCAAGAAGTTATTGATTTGTTTTGAAATGTAACTTAGAAAAATGAGATGATGTATCATTTATTTTGTTACCAAGATAAAGATATCTTTTTGTATTATTTGATATGCGTTTTAGTGAAAGTATTTTGAAATTAATAAATAAAGAAAGGAAATAGATAACAGTAATTGAAAAAAAAGGAGTCATTATTCATTGCCGCTTATATCATGCGAAATCTATGATTAAGGAATAATAAATGAATACAATATTAAATAACAATAAATATAATAATGATAATAAATTAAAATGGCGTTCATATGATGGGCTATGAATATTGTTTATAGAAAGAGATATACAAAAATAAACGAATATTGAGACTAAAACATAGATACGAATCGATCGAGAAATATAGGTATAGACAGACAGACAGACAGACAGATAGACAGACGTGTGGACGTGTTTTTCATTTTATTTTAAATTGCTTTCTATCGCAAGTTTCTGTTTTCATTTTAGAGACGATCGGCTTCTTATATAACCCTTATATCATTGTATAGTTTAGATCAAATGAAATCCATTATTCAAGAATAACAAGTGATCGCTTGATGAATTTAATGGGAACAACTTGGCGACAAGCATTGATAATTGCATGTTTAAGATGTTTTTATTCGTTTGTAATATTGGAAATTTATTTCCAACTGCATACAGTATGTTATGTATTAAGCTACTTAAGGGGGTGTCCAACATGCAGATGAACATAAAATGTTCATGGACCCGTGACGCAAAGGATAAAGTTCTAACTTATAATCAGTTCTAAGTGAGAGTCTTCAAGAGGTTGAAGGTTCAATCCTCAGTAGAAGCTATACTAAGAATATAATTAAGAATTACTTAAGACTTCTATCCTGTCATACGTGAGGGAACGAGAATAATCTACCCCTGTTAATTAAATGAAGATTGCTTAGTTCAACAAGATGCTTATGAAAAAGGTCAGACGTTACAGCGGCCGAAACGTTTTGAGAATAACATCGAAGATGAAAGCAATAGTCCGAATAATACAAATAATACATAAAATGCTTAGTTATAATATAGATTCGGATAATTCGGATAAACGTAGTAGTTGTTCTTATTCCTTCTTTTTGTTCTTTCTCTTCTATTTCCTTTCTTTTTTATTTTCTTACTTTCTTTTTTGTCATTCCCTTTTTCTTTCTTTCATCTTCCTTCTACTTTTATTTCTTTCTCATTTCTTCCTTCTTTCACTCTCCTCTCGTTCCTTCTTTGCTTCTTACATCTTCATTCCTTCTTCCTTTTTATTCTGCCTATTCATCCCTTATATCTTTCTTTTTTTAGTACTTATGCAGTTTATGGACCGTGATGAAATAATATCGTTATTATTTACAAACCCATTCTTAACATGGGGAGGGGAGATTTGTTAACTATTCTGTATTCTCACCTAACAATTTAAGAAACAAAAGATACCGTAAAAATTGAATCAAACTTGAAAATCCTATCTAAAAAATAGCACGGTCCGTAAATTGCCAAAGTACCCGTTTTTTATTACACAACGTAACAATTTTTACAAAGGTTTTGTTTATTGTATTTACTTTTTTACTGTTTTTTAATCAATTTTCTCTGCTGATTCCAAAAATGTTATTTTTTCTGTATCATCGACCGTTATAGAAATACATCGCTTTTCAATGTCATCATATATTGGAAAATGCTATATGTTTCGCTACTAAATGTATATCTAATTTTCTCTTTCAGATCAATTACTAAATTCTGTTCTTATTAAGATGGCTACTAGAGGATGTAAAAATTATCCAGATACATTTTGCTATGTGTGTGGTTATTATATTGGAAAAAAGCAGGTATTGTATAAAATCGTGGATAGCATACAGACTCTATTTCGGAATTCCCATCGGTGACAAAGACAAATCATGGGCCCCTCATGTGATATGTGGAAGCTGTCGATCTACTCTAGAAGGATGGCTAAGAGGTACAGGAAGGACAATGCAACTTTTTCATTCCCAGAGTATGGAGAGAGCTGAAGAACTATCACAATGACTGTTACTTTTGTATGATTGATGTGACAAAGTAAAGAAAAGTTAAAGGAAGACAAGCTCTTCAGTATCTAGACATACCACCATGTAGAGCACCTGTCCCACATGATGACAGCATGCCACTACCACAACCACCATAAAATATAAGTTTACTTCTCATCGTACTCTCCAAGACTTTTACTTTTAATTAACTTGAATATTAAGTATTTACAGTGAATTCATTTTCCTACAGATTCATGGAATAAAAGCTGAAATGTCTACAAATACGTAAGACTGTTTTTTTTTGTTTTTTTATAATTTAATAAATACTGGATGAATTTGCGTATTTCTTTCTGTACAATCTTATTTTCATCTAACACGTAAGTACATAACAAAGTTTATACATTTCTTTAAATATTTCAATGTCATTGTTAAACAGCAGAAGCACTGATATTTTTACATTTAAATTTCTAGTTTCTTAGTATCATTTATTTACCAAGAGCTGACTTTTTTAAATGTGTTTATCATTATGGAGTTATCTGTTTGTAAAGATAGTCACTGAGTTTCAACTATGGGTATAAGACTATTTCGTCATTAAAATTAGGTTAATGGGGTTAAGCAATTTAAGTGACCGAAAAGAGATTTTTTTTCTGAATAAAATATAAACTTTGTATTAAAATTCGGTGCTACGGTACGAAACGGGTACCCAGATTTTTCGTCTGCAAACAGGAAGTCGCGTCATATTAAAGGCCCCGCTTTTTTGTCCCCTTCCCCAAAAATACCGGGCGGAAAACTTTTTTCAAAAATACCGGCAACGAAAGAATCTTTTTTTTTCATGAAACAAGTTATTTATTAAAAAAATAAACAAAATAGAATAAATCTTCTTTTTTTTTTTAAGAAACAAGTGATATATTTTGAGCAAGGTGGAATGTGATTTTTTTTTTCCTTTTGAGAATAATAATAAATAAGTAATATATTAAAAAATAAACAATGAAATAATGTTTTTGAACGACAGAATTTGATTTTTTTTTCTTTGGTTGATATGTCCATGTTGCAAAATAAGTTACTAAATTATAGGTAGAGTTAGTCGGGAGGAATTTTTTTACGGGAGGAATTTTTTAATTTTTTATTCATTAATTTGTGTTTATTTGTTATTTACTTAAAGAAACCAATAACATACAAAAAAAAAACGAAGTACACGAAAATCCGGGGGGGGGGGCTTTCCGGGGGCTTCAAGATACCAATTCTGCGACATTCTCGGTTGACCGGAACTTTTTTTAGAAAGGAGACAAAAATGCGGTGCCTTTAATATGACGCGACTTCCTGTTTGCAGACGAAAAATCTGGGTACCTGTTTCGTACCGTAGCACCTAAAATTCATTTATTATTTAATAAATACTGAAAATTTCATCAAGATCGGATAAGTCTTAAAATTTTTTGTGGATTTTTTTTTCAATCAGTGGTAAAATTCGTATTTGGGGGGGGGGGGGCGTAAAAAAACAAAAAAAAATCACTTTCATTGTTCATCTTTATAATAAGGCAATCTAAGGGATTGAGAGTAAACATTGCTAAACAACGTTATATTTCATATGCCACAGACGTGTAGGTGTGTCTAAGTGTATGTTCTTGTGTGTGTGTGTGTGTGTGTGTGTGAGAGAGAGAGAGAGAGAGAGAGAGGGGGGTCAATAAGAATTATAACTCTTATCTTATTTGTCGTACAAAATTCTGAGTCTTGTCGATTGCTGAAGTTGAGTAGAAATTGATTCTCCGCCAACCACCCCTCCCGTTAAGAATGTGACCGGTTTAATCGACCCGGCTTCGCACCTGGCAATTGACTGGAAAAACGGCCGGCGTATCTAAATAAACAAACGCGCGCCGCTGTAAATACCAAAACGAGGCTATTTCCGATCTAACGTACCATTCACTTCCGGTCGTGCACCAAGTCAAAGACATTTTTGTTTTGTTTTAATTCGAAAGTTATCTTCTCTGCAAAACGGAAAAGGAAAAGAGGGGGATGCCATATATCTTCGTCTATCCATTTAAAGCGGAAGTTGCGATGCACAAAAGCCAAAAATGATTTACTTTGTTTAGTTTTTGTTTTGTTTTTTGTTACAAGAGGTCAAATTAAACGAAGAAGAAGAAGAAGAAATTGCTCACTTGAGCGTTTATTTATTCTGCATGGAACGACCCACTCGTCAAAAGAAGAAGAAATCAGATTCGAGTATTTTTATTATTTAATTCTGGCAAACAATTTGAAGCTCATCCTATTTTGGGCAGTAAATGAATCTTCGATATGGAATCATCAGCAGCAGCAGCATCATCATCATCGTCAGCATCATCATCTTCATCATCATCATCATCATCATCATCATCATATTATTATTATTTTTTTTTTTTTTTTTTTTTTTTGTACTCACTATGAGTTCTCACACAGATCATCGTCAGTGATTTCTCACCTACAACAACCAGTGGTATTTCCTGGAGTTTGAGTGACAACAAGCCTCCCCAGATTTCCAGTATTCTTCACCTCTTTTCGTTGTTGTTGTTGTTGTTATTATTATTATTATTATTATTATTATTATTATTATTATTATTATTATTATTATTATTATTATTATTATTCATAGTAGTCTCAACTTTTGGATGTTTTAGTTGGTTTTTTTTTTTTTTTGAACACCAAGTTAATTCCCTTGACCTTAGATATTCAAGCTGTACCTTAACACTTTCGCCGTTCCTAATAGGCAAGCCTTTTGCAGAATTGGAAAAGAAATTATCTCGTCAATCTGTTTAAGCCATTTATGGTGGCTTTTCGTTATGGTTCCAAGCGCTCCAATTACAACGGGGATCACCTTTACTTCTTTAGATTTCCATATTCTAACTAATTCCCATTTTAGATCTTGATATTTATTTTTTTTTCGTGTTCTTTCTCCTGCACTCTGGTATCGAAGGGGCAGGCTATATCAATGATTAAGCAAGTTCTCTTGTTTTTGTTCTTGTTATTATTATTATTATTATTTTTCTTCTTCTTTTTTCACCTTCTTCATCATCTTTTTTTCCTTTGTCTAAATATCATCGCCGCGACCTTTTCTTAAAGGGATTCTCACGAAATAATGTTTATAAAAATGTTTCCACTTTTAGCCAAACAATCTATATAAATAATACGCAAAACCACTTCAAGTTCGACTACGTTATCACCTTTAAAACAATTTTTTTTAAATCAGATTGTCCGATTAACAAAAATGGTGACTGATGATTAATTAGATGTCTCTGTGGGAAGTGACGCTGGTTAAATGGATATCGACACGGACTGAAGACCTGGGTGTTCCAAGTTCGAATCCAGTCAGTTCCACATTACCACTTTCACTTAGGGATGGTGGCAACCTTCTCGTGGTCCTTCCCGTAAGTACCTGATGTCTTTCCAGAAAAATGTCTAACTAGAAAAACATTGGGGAAATTAATGCCAACACCAGAATCATCTGATTCACACGAAAGAAGAAGTTGTCGCTGTTAAAATAATTTCTACGAGCCCTGCTAGTCTATATGATAATAGGTGTTTGCCTTCATTTGTGCATACGTTATCACCTCCAACACCTTGTTTATTTTTTTTAAAGATGAAATTGAGAAATGTCGGATGTTGTTGTTTACACCATCCATTAATCCTCTTTTTTCTAACTCCGCTACTATTACTATTACTGCATTTATTTCTCTTCTCCCACCACACCACACTCCCCATATTCCACTCTTCCAACCAGTTCTCGTCTCATTCGCCCTTCCTCTCATAATCTAAAATATCCATAGTTAGTTATCTTAAATGCACATTAACGTTTTTTATATATATAATACTAGCTGTCCCTATCCGGCGTTTCTCGGGATTAAACAATATATTACTATTAAGTAATGGACCGGAGAAGATGAAAGCATTCTGGAAGTCAAATATTCCTACAAAGATGAAACGTGACTTTTCTTAAATGATTCTTTCATCATTCGCTGAGGTCATTATTACATCAGTTCTTGTATATGGAAGTAGCAACTGGACTCTTACCAAAAGATTGGAGAAGAAAATCGACGGTTTGTGCACCAGAATACTAAGAGCTACTCTTGCCATTTGGCTAAGATCAAAGTGTAGTATCTGTTCCGATGGATACTGCACCCCATAGACTGGTATTGTCTTGGCCTTCGGGGCTTGATTTACGCCGGTCTATGGGTCTGTCCTGTGCAGTTCTAGGAGGTTCACCCTCCCAGGCTTTGCCTCCCCTCTTTGGGGAGGAGTAAGTTTATTGCTTACTGCCTGAGGAACCCCTACCGGGTAATGCCGACGGGGCTACCCAGGCAATTTAATATACTGCTGCTGTTTTTATTGGCTTATTGGTAATTATTCAAATATATCATCATTGTAAAATAATTCCGAGTGGGATACATTTTTTATTTGAAAGAAAATGAATAAGTATACATTTTTGTTGTAAAGAACATGGGCTAAGTTTTCGAAAAGAAAACGGAAGAATCAGAACAGAATATTGAGTTTGCAGGCTGTGTGTTATGTCGTATATACACGGCATAATCACGTTGGTACGCAGGTTCTCGTTAGATCACCGAAGTTGAGCCTAGGCAGTACCAGATGGGTGACCATTTGAGAATACCAGGCGCTGTATGTGGTAGGACGACGGCACCTCTCTGCTAAAAGAAAATTGCAAAACCTAACCTCATCATCTTCACTAAGCGGAATATACATGCGATAGAGGTCGCTTGTGAATCTAATATTCCCTAGAAACTCCTTCCTTCAGAGGAAGTCACCTCAACCCACCCAGCTATCAGGCCAGGTAGGTATGTTATCAATGACAATCAATGGATTGTGCTCCGATAAATTGGCTGCTCTGGTGCCCCCTCGACGTAAGTTCACTAGACCAACTAGACAATCGACTAAATCCCATCCATTCACTGTGGAGGTCCCCAGATGCCGGAGAGCCTTCTACTCAAATAGCTTATTTCCTTGTGCTGCTGGCCTCTGGAACTCCCTCCTTGCCCCCTGTTTCCCCGACGGTACTGACATGCAGAAGTTTAAAACTAATGTAAACAGACATATCGCTGCGCAGATCCCAATTTGGGTTGACCCCCCCAACCTTCTCCCTTTTCTTTCTTCTCAGTAGCCTCTTACGTCTACAGTGGCGGCCTGCCTTGTCTGGGGTGAACTATGTTAAAATAAAATAAATATGCGAAATAAACAGGCTCTTTTATATTATAGAGACGTAGCGATTTACGCATGAGCAATATTTGTTTATTAAATATAATGAGCTGCGATTCCAGTCTTGACCCGACGTAGATAGGTACTTTGAGTAGTATATATAAAATGCCGACACGCATAGTACGTTTCTTTGACGAAAGTTTGATTTTTTTGTTTTCTAGATGCGGGAACGTGTGTGTAAATGTATGTAAATAAGATATAAATGTGTCTAGATGTATGCGTACGTGTGCATATGGTTACATGGATAAGTCCTTTTTTTGTATGTATGTGTATATTTATACGTATGTAAATATTTTTTATGTTTTATATATATTCTTTATGTATGTATGCATATATTCATGGACGTATTTGCATGTCACTGTATGTAGTTATGCCTGTATGTATACATATATATATATATATATATATATATATATATATATATATATATATATATGTGTGTGTGTGTGTGTGTGTGTGCGTGTGCATGTATGTGGGTTGATATTTATATATAAATGTGTGTATCTAAGATGCTGATATCTGAGAGTATAAGTAAGATATACGTAATGGGTGTAGTTGTGTGTATTTGTACATGGGTATATGTCTGGATATAGATATATGTATGTGTCTGTAGTTGTGCATATACGTAGATACGTGTTAACACACAGGTAGAGTAGGTATGTATAAACTGTGTTATGATGAATTAACTAAATAATCGCTAGAATATTGGACTGAAAGAGGTAAATTTTAACCAATATATTTATATATATGGTATACATTATACTGTACCAACCAGGAGGAAAAATGGGTGCATCCGTTAGTGGTGTGTATATGTGTATATGTATATATATATAAATATGAAAGTGGGTGTGTGGATCTTTATGTATATATATATGTGTGTATGTATGTGTGTGTGTATATGTATATATACATATATTTATACTTTGGGTGTATTTGTATATGTATATGTGTATGTAGAGGTGTGTACTTGTGTGTGCAGATGTGCGCGTCTATGTGTTTTATATAGAGATAGAAGTATGTGTATATATGTATATGTGTGTGTATATATATATGGTGAAATATTGATACATTAACATGTATGTATGCAGGTTATGGGTTTATGTGTTAATTTTAAATGTACTGAATCAAGCTAGCCGCTAAGATTCCTAGAGTTGATAAAATCTTATTTCAGGTAGGTAATAAAAGATAAAAGTGAAGGATAAGAGATACAAAATCGGGTCATAAACGTGAGTCAGGCAAAATAATAAAAATACAAAAAATAAAAGTATAAAAGATTAAAAAAATGAAAAATAGAAACGAATTGAAAGTGCAAACGAGCAACAAAAAAACTAATTTGATACTAAGCTTGACAGTTGAATTATAAACTAATCCCATCCCATAAAAAATATATACTTAAGTAGAATCCAATCTCATTTCAATTCCTTGTTTTGGTCTGAACAGGTTGACTCTCTATGAAGAGTACAACCGAAACATGTATGCACATATGTAAGTAATAATGTTTGTATAAATAAAAAACATTATACTAAAGAACAGCTCTACTTGTTATTGAGCACTTTTTATAAACACTGGGGTTTCAACGGATTAACATCTACAGAAACTAATATGATACATGTACCATACATATATATATATATATATATATATATATATATATATATATATATATATATATATATATATATATATATATATATATATATATATTAACGGCGAGGAATACGGACGTTTGGGACATTTTTGGGAGGGTAGAATGAGATTAAACAAATATAAAAACGTTTTACTCTGATGAGTGTGGACGAAAACCGGTTCAGTACATTAATTAATTTCTTTTAAATCGTTTTCTCTCGTTTTTATATTTGTTTAATCTCATTCTACCCTCCCAAAAATGTCCCAAACGTCCGTATTCCTCGCCGTTATTAAATTTTGTACCACGAAAAATTTATTTAAATATATATATATATATATATATATATATATATATATATATATATCTTTGTAGTCAAACCTTCCGTGCTTAAGCTCAATAGATAATGATTTATCATTCCAGAGCATTTTAAATAGACATTAGAAAAAAAAGATTCTAACAAGTATATATTTATTTTTCAGTAAACAGATTCATTTTTGACAGCCAATCAATTCATCCAGACAATCAAGGTTTAACAAACATATCTTGAATGTTCTAAAATAAATGTTTCATCAGAAAAAAAAAAACAGAAAAATATTTTGAAAAATCGAAACTACTTTAAAAAACATTCCTATAGATCGATTTTTCCCAAACCGTATATGTATTTATTCTAAACCGAAATCATATTTGATCTAACCAGAAAAAGAAACAAAAACAACACACAATTGTCTCCTTTATCTCTCTTTTCTGAAATGTACGAAAAATGCATACCTCATCAAAAGAAAAAAAATATATATGTATGTGTGTGTGTGTCAGGACATCACAGCTAAACGCGAAACTAACCGCAGATTTTGAAGTAGCACTTTCGATTCGATGTCCTTTTCGATGTCAGAAGTTCTTGAACCTTTATTAAAATTCATTATTTAAAATGAGAAGTACGTAAAAATAAGATTAGAAACAAATGGGTGCTTCTGTAATAAAAAGCCGAAAAAAAGTTTTTATTGTCTTATAGTGTTAGAGAGGTAAGTAAGGGGCAGGTGACTCTTACTACGATTTTGAATCAAGATTTTCTCTGAAATTAGGAACATGGATGTTAACACTTTCAAGTTCGAAGATATACTGTATTTTACCGCAGACGGTTAGGGTTAGGGTTAGGGTTATTATTAATTAAATTTATTTAAATTACATTTTATGAAAATATATTGTTTGAAAGCTAGAGCTGTTGTGAAGAGTTACTTGCCCCTTATTTACCTCTCCTTCACTAAAAGACAAAAAAAACTTTTTTTCGGCTTTTTATACAGAAGCACCAACAAATGTTCCACCATTTTTAGCGTTCGCTTTCCAAGCCACCCACACAACTACTTTTCACGTACAATTATCGTACATACTTAAAAGAGAAACCATTCATCTTTTCTTTATTATTAAAAATGGATAAAAAATATATTTGATGGATGTTCACTGATATATTTTTTACTTTAATAAGAATTTTTTTATTTTATATTTATTTTTCTTAAAAAGTTATTTTAGATAATCGAACTATTTAGATCTATATGGATAGGTAAAACAACTATACAGAACTCATTTACATTGCAGTTAAAATATTCGCCTTCCATTATAATGTTTTATGTCATCGTGGGTTCGAATTTCACACAAGACAATAGTTATTTGTTTTCTTATTTTTTACTATAGCGTTCAAGTTATTTCTTAGCCGATATCGATCATCATCATAAACCTGAATATTCTTTAAATAAAATTTAATAGATGTTCTTACTTTTTAATATTGGCTTTCAAGAAAAGTTGATAAACTTGGCATACATAGGTACTTTGGACGTTTTGTAATCTATGTATAAGTGATCTCATGTTTTTTATTTTCTTCTAATTGCTTTCTGATGATTTTTCTTTAATTTTTTCTTTGTCTTTTTTATATATAAATATCATTTTGTATATATGAAAATATTAAAACAATATTTGTCTTCTATATCAAAGCGCTTTTGATTTTCTTGTATATGTATACATATGTATGTGTGCACGTGTATGTAGATATGATTTATTTCTTATTTATTTCTAATTATTATTTTTTTCTAATTACTATTTATTTCTAATTATTATTTTTTTCTCATTTTTCTTATTATTTAATTTTGATTTTTTTCAATTTTTCTTAATTTTACTTAAATAATTTTTCTGCTTTTGTAAATAACAAATACATTTTCTTAGACACAGACGAACAACACAGGTAAAGCGGACATTTTTTTTAATAAAATAAGTTAGCAAAAAATTAATCTGAAACAAAACACTAGATCTAATACCCGGAACGTTTTAGTTTTTAAGGGGAGTGGTGTCTGATCAACCTAGCTGGGAAGCCATGAAATGAAATACTGTTTTATTTTTAAATTCCCCAAACAGTTTTTCATGGTAAACAACTGATGATTCCTTAAATAATGTTAAGACTAACGTAAATTCTTGGATGCAAGCTAATATAGTGACTGTTAAAAGTTATCTGACTTACAAGCAAAGTAGTTTTCTAACGAAGAGCTTGGTACTAAAAGTTTTTTTCATATAGTTTTAAAGGTTGAAAAACTTCCAAGATATATATATATATATATATATATATATATATATATATATATATATATATATATATATATATATATATATATATATTAGTCTTGGAAGTTTTTCAACCATTAAAACTATATATATATATTAAAATTATATATATATATATATATATATATATATATATATATATATATATATATATATATATATATATATCGTTCAAAATGAAGGGCATCTACAAAAAAAGGCGATACATTTAGTACTAGCGGGGATTGGCTCAGTTGTAGAGCTTTAATCTCCGGACTCTTGGGTCCTGGGTTCGAATCGCGCTATATAATTATTCAAATATCGCTGTATAATTATTCAGCCAATATTCCAAATTTCATCCACTTTATTATCAGACAATTGTGTTTGATCATTCCGAAAATATATTTTTTCATGATATACAAAATATCATGAAAATGCTTCATCGATGTACATTAACACCAATCAGGCTGAATAAAAAATTAAAAATGCAACCGTATTCATTTGATTTGTATACCCTTTATTTTCACTCGAACCAAATGGAATATCTTACTTTAACTCTATTCATGAGTAAGTCATTCCTTAAATGTTTATAATATTTTGTACATCATGAAAATATCAATTATTTTTAATAATGCAACTCTTTAAAGGTTTGAATATTGAATATTGACTTATATTTTCCTTTGAAAACTGAATCGATGTAATCTATATAAAAGAATTGTTGTTTTTATATTGTCACATACTAGAGAGAGAGTGCAGGGAGTGGCTAATTAAAGTTATAATGTAACTTCTACATTATAGACAATTATTATTATTTCGGCTCAAAAGCCCTTGAGAATAAAATATAAATTCACACTGTATCCCTAACTTTTAAGCACCACAGAAATGGCAGGCAGGGGGTGAAGAAGAGGGTAAGTAGAGAATAAATAAGAATAAGGGGGTGATTAGAGCGAAGATGAAAGTTGGGATAAGAGAGTATACTTCGGCATTAACCAAATTTGGAAACAGAAGTATTACGTGCACAACCACTCTTTTCCAACGAAGGATTAACACCTCAAACTACCCTCTCCAAACACTTGTAGTAGCTAAAGAGTAGAAATTTACACCCAAAATTACACTGGAAATTTATTCGCACAGCCAGTACACCAAATGGTTTTATAGGCAAATGCAGCTTGTGTCCACAAGAAAAGTTAGAAATGATAAAACTCAGAGACAAGAATATTCTTCTGAACCAGAGAAATGAGCTAGTCACCAAATGTAGACATAGAAGTAAGTTCAAACTACCTTATAAACACTCTCTCGGGGATGTATGGGTAAAAAAATTCGTTTTCCTGTAATCATGAGTGTATAAACCCTACTATCCCAAACATTCGATGATGCCCAATCGTCTGACTTTTCTATATTTTATTATTTTTTTATTTTTTATTTTTTATTTTTGTTATTTATTTATTTATTTTATATTTTATTCTATCTTTTACTTTTTATTTTATTATACTTTGTAAAAAATATTTTATTGTTTTTTTCCCTTGCACAACGACTGGCTTGACTATCAATCTTTTTTGCGTTTTGTTTTTCATAACATATTTCAATTCCAGAATTCTCAGCACGCGTGTAATTAAAGTAAAGTTTTTTGTGTATACACTATTAAATATCACATAAAAAATCCATTTGAATATTCCCTAGATAATATTCATTTGAAAAGTGCAAATCTCGAAGGGCGGGCTTTCAATTATTACGAAAGCTTCAACAAGCCTACATATGAAATATGAGCAATGAATTATCCCAGTGATTTATCACTAATTCTTTATGGAATAGAAGATGCGTTGTTAAGGGGTGGAAGATGCTGTTGGATCTGTGATATGGAATCGGGAAAAGATTGATATTTTCCGTCAAACAAATCAAATCAAGACCTTCAAACCCGACAAACAGATTTGACTCATTTGCTCTGTGAACGAAACGAATTAAACATTCAAAAATAGAATCCGTTGCAAATTCTGTGAACGAAACGAAAATTCATATGATTTTATAATCAAACCGTAACAAAAATTGTTGCCACCCACGCTTACTTATTTAATTCTATCTTCCTTCGTGGATATTTTTTCATAAACGAGGCACCGGTTATAAAGGCCAAAAAGCCACTCGAGAATAAGGGTTATTGAGTTTGACGGGTAGACGGTAAAACACCGATGGGGATTAGTAACGATGGTTGTAACTGGTCGGAAAGTAACTATTTAAGAGGACGGATCAACAAGAATTTGTTTACATTAGACTTGAAAATGGCAATGTTTTAGTCAGCCAGGAAGTAACTCCGTCGTACTGTGTTCCACAGACGGGTAGTTCTAGAAAAGAAACTCTGCTCATGGAAGTTCCGCTTAATTCTAGGTACACAGAGGGAGAGAAAGGGAATTTATTGACAGTCTTTTCTTCAAAACCCAGATACAAGATAATATGTGTCACAATTTCTTAGATGAGGATTGATAATTTCTGTTATTTGTATATAATTTAACACAACATGGGACCCATTAATTATAAATAATAGATTAGGACACACTAATATATATATATATATATATATATATATATATATATATATATATATATATATATATATATATATATATATATATATAGTCTAAAGAAGCTCTGAGTCATTAAAAAAATGTAAAATGCAGTTTAAATCCCCAGAAAAAAAACTAACTAAATCCAAGATATTGCAGACTTAACATTCGTTGGAAAATTAATAAATGAAAAAATATAAGTAAAAAAAAAAAAAAGAAAAAAAAAGGGGGGGTGTTAATTATCTAAGAGTGAAACAAAAACAGGAGACCTTAAGCGTCTAATATTAACACGGGGATCATATATATATATATATATATATATATATATATATATATATATATATATATATATATATATATATATATATATTTGTGTTATAATGAAATCATTCCAGGAGGAAATCCGGGTATGAGAGCTCAGGTAAATTGTATTATTTGGATTATTCAGGCTACTAGTCTCATCTTGAATCTTATTCTCACAACGTTTCGGTCGATGTAATTTCAGATAGTCTTCTGGTTCATCCTGTCAGACTCAGGAATCAATACGGAATTTCGAACTGAACCCTTTATTTCATCTACAGGGGTTGATGGCTCTCCTTCTGTCACTATGACCAAATAGAAGGTACTTATGCAGTTTACGGACTGCATTAAAACCGACCATGCGTCGGCATATTCCGGCAGGTTACGTAAACCGCAGGAAGGTGCTGAAACGCTTAGCTTAGCCAGTGAAATCGAAGCAGCCGACAGTTGGCAAATGCGATAAAAATATTGCGGAAAATTTAACAACTTTTGAAAATTGGTTAAAGCCAGCATGAATCTAATCGACGTCTGGGACAGACGCTTCAGTCTCCTGAAGCAATTATTGACTTTTGTCAAAAAAGGAAACTGTTATGCGAAAAGAAGAGTTGTCGAACGTGTGTACATACATGCACATTGAAAAGAGAAAATGATTTTAAGGACAAGTATTCTTGGAGGTGCACAACTTCCTTTCACTCCTTCTGGTCCTTCTTCTTTTCTGTCGTCTGTGCTTATCTGCTAACAAAACACCCTAACCCTAACCCTAACCCTAACCCTAACAGAAATCTGCAAACAAAACACCCGAAACCTAACAGGAAAACTACCTAACTCTAACCAAGTCGGTTGAAAAAGAATTGTTAAGAAAAAAATCATTAAAAAACATATCGTTTGCTATCAGTTGTTGTACTATTCTATTTCTCTTCCTCCCACAAGGTAAGATGTGACACAAGGTCGGGAAAGTGGGAAAGAACCAGCGCTCGAGTATTTGAGCACTCTGGCTGTTTAAAAATTGCCTGGGCAGCCCCGTCGGCATTTCCCGGTAGGGGCGCCTCAGGCAGTAAACAATAAACTTACTCCTCCCCAAAGAGGGGGGAGGCAAAGCCTGGGAGGGTGCACCTCCTAGAACTGCACAGGACCGACAACCCCCAATAGACCGGCGTAAATCCAGACCCAAAGGCCCGGACGATACCGGTTTATTAGGCGGGGTAAAAATTGCACTATATTTTCTTCGTTAAAAATATTTATTCATGAACCTTACCATAAGATGAGTGTTTCTTTTTTCATTGATTTGAACTCTTTTTCCCTAATTTTAAAAGTTTCTTACAATATTACATATTTTTCTATTAATTTGTCATTGTATTTTTTTCGTAACAAAAAAAAAACACATGTTTTATTCAAATGTTTCCCCCTTAATTATTACTGCTGGCTGGCGTTTTAATATCGACCAGCGTTTTTGCCAAAAAAACACGAAGTTTTCGTTCGGCACCTTCCGATGGTTTACGTAACCTGCCGGAATGTGGCGACCATAGCGCGGTCTGCAAACTGCATAAGTACCAAATAAAAGAAGGGCTGGGTGTAACATAAGGTCGAGCTTTAAGTGAGGTATGTCGCATGGCGTGCTACTCGTGGCTTAGTGTCGTTCAGTAATAACCAGAGTGCTCTCCCCTTTTTTCTTTTATTCATATTTTCCTTCCATTTCCCAGAAAAAAAGACAATAGCGAAATTTTTGATAATAGGAAGTTTCCAACGTTGGAATTGTTGTTTTATCCTTGTTCGATGGCATAAAAAAAATAGGCCATCAATTATGAATATACGAGGTTTCCAATGTCAATATGCATAAATCAAGCCATGAAGGCGAGATATCTTGAGACCGCTTGAATCATGACAGAAAAAAGGGCTGTCACTTGACATATGTCAGCGAGGTAAAATAGCAGAAACGTAAGTAGACGACAAAGAAGAGATCGAGAAAACAGGTGCTTAGCAAAGAACAAGAAAGAATATTCAAGAAAGGCAAACAAAAAGACGTTGAAAAATAGGCATTAAATATTCATCCTCAAAAATTCAAAATGGCGGCTCATATTTGATGGAGTATCTTCTTCTCGTGATCATCTAGAAATGGCGCGGAAAGCGTTTCCGTGGAAAGGTTATTCTAAACATTTCTTTAGCTTTTCTCATTCCCCCTTCCTTAACCAGTTGTTTATTCGACAATATTTTGAAGGTTTTTAGCTCAATGGTCAAATTACCGACTACCACAAAAAGATGTACTGTTCAATTGAAATAGTCTAACAATACACACACGCACACACACGCACACACACACATATATATATATATATATATATATAATGTATTTTTATGTGATTATTTTTATTGGTGATTGCAGCGTTCATTGTTTATTTGCTTACTATTATTTCGATTATATCACTTCCTAAGTGATTAAGATGCAGAAAATTGCATTATTAGTCGCCCTTAACTTTGTAGGACGTATTTTAAGTTAAGGGTGACTAATAATGCAATTTTCTACATCTTAATCACTTAGGAAGTGAGATAATCGAAATAATAGTAAGCAAATAAACAACGAACGCTGCAATCACCAATAAAAATAATCACATAAAAATACATATTTCTAGACAAGCATCTTGGTCCAGTGGTAAAGACGCTGGACTATAGACATCAACATCGACGGTTCGATCCTTGTCTAGGTTAGCCATGCTGATGACGGCTTTGAGCCAGAAACACGTGACCATGGATTACTTTTATGTACGTATAAAGTTTATTTATATATATATATATATATATATATAATTTACTGACTTATGCGGACGCCTATATTTTCATACTTTACTATATATATATATATATATATATATATATATATATATATATATATAAATAAACTTTATACGTACATAAAAGTAATCCATGGGCACGTGTTTCTGGCTCAAAGCCGTCATCAGCATGGCTAACCTATATATATATATATATATATATATATATATATATATATATATATATATATATATATATATATATTAGCGTAAAATAAAAAGTAAAAAATAAATTATTTAGATATTCATCAATGTTTCGTCTTTATTTCAGAAGTTCCTGAACATGATTGATTTGAAAAAATAACATACAAGTACAATATTTGAAAATAGGTGGTGACGTGAAAATAATTTTTTTTCAAAAGAAACACAGTCGTTAGAATTATAAAAAATGTAGTGCGATTATGACGTAAAGAGAATATTTTTTGTTCTTATTTTGAATAAACTATAGAATTCAAAATGTGTGATGCGTTTATGAAATGGGATGACTGTTGTTTTTTAATCTTGGATCTAATTAATCTTATCGTTGTTTTTATACTATTTACCTGGAAAAAAATAATTAAAAGCCATAATAGACATTGTCTAAACCAGTATAATAGATACAGTAACAACGTATATGGGTGTATACATTATTTAGGTCGTTTATTTCTTACGTAAACACTTTATTCTCTTCTTACACTGTTTCTACTGTTATTACTCCCTCTATTTCCTTATTCCCACCACTTCTCGTCTGATTCGCCTTTTCTCTCGCCATCTAATACATTCAATGTGCAAGCAAGTAAACACTATTATCAGAAGTTTAATATTATATGGATAAATGTTGAACAGTTCGTGCTGTGGTAGAGCTGCCATTAGCAGATTCACTTGCATTATGTCGGAAGTTGTATTCAAGTGGCAAACCATTTAATATTTATTTCATGTCAATGAGATGATAGATTAGCTATAATAAAAGAAATCCAAACAAGGCCAAGGGAGAAAACTTCAAGAAAATTATGCATATGAAAATGAAAAAAATTAGGCCTAAGAGTAGTACTGGCTAACATGAAAATAACTCACTTTTTAGATGTCACTAAAAACTTCAATGAAAATACTTACGAGCCATATTTAAAACGCTAATCCCATATACGTAAACACAAAGTCCAATCACCCCCATCAATCATAAAACAGATTCCTAATTCTATCGAACGTAGACTTATCAATAACTCTAGCAACGAAAATGTATTTAAAAAATCAAGCAACATTTACAATACAGCTCTAAAAATAGTAGGTACCATAATATCGAAATTAAATATAAGAAACAGGACACCAATAATAATAATAATAATAATAATAATAATAATAATAATAATAATAATAATAATAATAATAATAATAATAATAATAATAATAATAATAATAAAATATACAGAAATGAAAGAGAAGATTGGAAAAGAATATCTACGAAGAACAAGGAAACTCTTAGAAACTAAACTATATAGCAGAAACCTAGTAAAAGGGATAAACACATGGGCTGTATCACTAATAAGATACTCTGGACCATTCATAGGCTGGACCAAAGAAGAACTCAGGCACCTTGACCAAAGAACAAGAAAACTAATGACTATGCACAATGCTTTGCACCCAAAAGACGACACGGACAGACTCTACGTGAAAAGAAATGAAGGAGGTAGAGGACTGGTAAGTATAGAAGACTGTGTGGAAGACACCAAAAAAGAGCTGGAGAAATATGTAACCCAGAACACGGAAAGACTGATCACCACAGCAAGAGACACCAGCCCAACAAACAACCCCGGAAGTACTGAACCCAGAAACAAAAAGACAAGAAAGGAAAAGTGGGAAGAAAAACAACTACATGGACGCTTCATAAGACTCACAAGCGATGAAGCCAATGAAAACAGCTGGGCATGGCTAAGAAAAGGACACCTGAACAGAGAAACGGAATCTCTGCTGACGGCCGCACAGAACAACGCGATTAGGACAAACTTTATTAAAGCAAAGATAGATAAAACCCAGGAAAACAGCAAATGCCGACTGTGTGGACAAAGAGACGAAACGATAAATCATATAATAAGTGAATGCAGCAAGCTAGCACAAAAGGAATACAAGAACAGACATGATAGCATGGGGAAAGAAGTACACCGGGAAATGTGCAAACAACTGAATTTCGAATATGCAAAAAAACGGTACAAACACAAACCAGAAACTGTACTAGAAAACGAAAAACACAAAATCATATGGGATATGAATGTACAAACAGACAAACCCATAACAGCAAGGAGACCGGATATGATAATAATCAACAAGAAAGAAAAAACCTGCAAAATCGTAGACTTTGCCGTTCCAGCAAACCACAGAGTGAAGACCAAAGAGACGGAAAAAAGAAGCAAATATACTGAACTTGCCAGAGAATTGAAAGGAATATGGAACATGAAGAAAGTCAGTATAACACCAATAATCATAGGAGCACTAGGAACAGTCCCCAAAAACATGGAGAAAAGACTAGGAGAAATAGGAATCAAAGGGATAACTGAGACCATACAAAGGACAGTAATGATCAAAACAGCTACAATCCTGAGAAATGTCCTCGAATGCGGAAACCAACCCACATAAGCAACGAATTGGAACAAACACATGGAAGCACAAGACAACAGAACCGGGGAAAATACAACCGCACGAGAGAGGCGCAAGCATAGGCTGACACCACGAAAATTATGGACAGAGGGTCGAGGAGGGAAAGCGCAAAACCAGACCTCCACTGGAAGAGTGCGGACAGCTCTGGGACCTTGGGGAGGCTTGTTGCCACTCGGGCCCCAGAGGGGACCAATGGCCCTTATCAGCTGGAAATCGTTGGTATGTGGCTGTTGCGATACCGCAAGGTCATCAGCGGTGATGAACGAAAAGAGGTGGAGCATACTGGAAGTCTGAGGAGACTTGTTGTCACTCAGACTCCAGGGAATACCACAGGTTGTTGGCAGTGGGCGATCACTGACGATGACCAGTGTGATAACTCCTAGTGAGTAAATAATAATAATAATAATAATCTGGTATACACCGTCCTATAATCAGATGCTAAAAACTAAACTGGGCAAGAAATTCCTAAATCTCATTGAAAAACACTTCCCTGTAACCAATCCCCTGCATAAAATATTCAATAAAAATAACCTAAAACTATCCTACCGCTGCTGCGAAAACTTAAAAATGATAATTAAGGCACACAATAACAAAATACTAAAACAGAACAGTAGAGAAGAAAAAATGATAAATTGCGTAAAAATGTGACAAATATAGCAAAAATAACACTAAGAAGAACAAAAATATAAGCACTACAAATTGTAATAACCCAAACCCTAAGAGCAATCGCCCAAATAGAAATGAAAATTTAGGAATGAAAAGAAAAGCTGTAACTGTATAACCCGTACACTTTGTCCACTACAAAATAAATGCCTAACCAAAAGTAGTGTTTACCAAGCCACAATATTTGCCAAAGAAAGACCGAATAACAAGAAGTACTACGTCGGTCTAACCTCTCTATATTTTAAAACCAGATATTACGACCACAACAGCACATTTAAAAACAAAAATCGCCGAATTAAAACAGCACTAGCGAACCATTATTGAGAGCTCACCAATAATCGAATGGAAAATAATACGACAGTACATGTAGAAATTTAGACGACCCGTGTAGATTATGACTAAATGAAAAATTTGAAATCCTAAACTTTAAAGACACTTATACCTATTAATGGGTAGAAGTGAAATAGTAAACAACTGCTTACACAGAATAAAATTCACCTTAGGTTAACAATACATAATAAATAAATAAATGAATGAATAAATAAATAAAAAACTAAACGAAGCTAAAACCTAAAATAGAAATACAAACAAGCACGTGTTAAAATAAGGTCACCTATTATTTCGATACAACAAAGAAACAGGGATGCGCCACCTTATAGAAAACAGAACAATAGAATAGGAAGTAAAATCAACCGAACCTTTGTTTGTGAGAAGCCCAACAATTCGCTAAGAGAATAACAAAGAATCTGATTGGTTAACTAGCTAGACTAAACACCATGTGTATATATAAAAACACCCGGAAACACAAACTCCATGCATTTTAGCCTGACGATTCCCTACGAGGATGAAACGTGGAAGCATTTGTGCAGCTTAATTGCCATAAATATATTTTCATAACTTACTACCTAGCTCTACTCACATATTGAGCACTGAAAATTGATACATAAAAGATTATATCTCCTTATAACATTTTATGTGGATACATGAAATAATAATTATACGAGGTCTGTCTAAAACATATCCGACCTTAAGCCAGAAAATATATTTCAAATACGTGACAGAGTTATGACCCGAATCCCCTTCAAAGTAGGCCCCTTGTGCTAGCACACACTTAGCCCACCGATCCATCCACTGCCGGAAACACCTCTGGAAATCTTCTTTTGGAATGGTGTTCATCTCCGCCGTCGCGTTCCGCATTATCTCTTTTTTTGCACCCTTTGACGATTCCCTATGCAGAAGCCTCTGTGTAGCTTAATTGCCATAAATATATTTTCATAACTTACGCCCTAGCACTACTCACGTATTGAACACTGTTGAAGTAAATACTGAAAATTGATACATAAAAGATTATATCTCCTTATAAAATTTTATGTGGATATATGAAATAACTATATATAGAGAGATGCATTTATGTCATCGTAATGACACTAGGTACGCACGTTATTAATAGTGATAGGACGATTCCAATATTTTTCCCGATTCCGATATAATTACCGATTCTGTTCTAAATTCCCGATTCCGATTCTTTTCTAAATATCTAAATATTTAGTTATAGAATCCGTTTATTTTTTAAATTTAATTTTCGGATTACCGTAAAAACCTGCGTAATGTGTGTGCATATATAGTTATTACTATATTAGTGTTGTCCGTGAAGCTAGTTTAAAATATAGCGTGTGTGCGCGCATGCTTGTGTGCGTGTGTGGATGGTGTGTACTTTTGGCGTGGGTCTTGTCAAGGAATAAATAAAGCGGAAATTATAGCATATTACAAAAATACTGCAGAAACCCTCGAGATTGATGGTAATATTTAGAAAATGTAATCTCCGAACAGTGATACTTGTAGCATTACCTGCCATTTGCTTACACTCATTTACACATACATTCATCAGAGGGCGTTTCAGACCTAATTATCTCCCTTTTTCGCGATGGGATAAAATGGTTGATCTAAAAAGGGACACACGAGGAAATGAACTTCTCCTCGCATGAGAACACGTGCGCGTAACACCGCACAAAAATTCAATGTATGTGAAACATTTTCTCTCAACTTCTCCATACACTCACACCTGCACACATCTTTTTCAGACTTTTCCTTGATTCTTCTTATTTCTATCTGCTTCGCCTCGCATGAGCACATGTGTGCGTAACACACGCATAAAAATTCAAGGTATGTTAGACATTTTCTCTCAACTTCTCCATACACTCACACCTGCACACATCTTTTTCAGACTTTTCCTTGATTCTTCTTATTTCTATCTGCTTCGCCTCGCATAAGAACACGTGCGCGTAACACCGCACAAAAATTCAATGTATGTGAGACATTTTCTCTCAACTTCTCCATACACTCACACCTGCACACATCTTTTTCAGACTTTTCCTTGATTCTTCTTATTTCTATCTGCTTCGCCTCGCATGAGAACACGTGCGCGTAACACCGCACAAAAATTCAATGTATGTAAGACATTTTTTCTCAACTTCTCCATACACTCACACCTGCACACATCTTTTTCAGACTTTTCCTTGATTCTTCTTATTTCTATCTGCTTCGCCTCGCATAAGAACACGTGCGCGTAACACCGCACAAAAATTCAATGTATGTGAGACATTTTCTCTCAACTTCTCCATACACTCACACCTGCACACATCTTTTTCAGACTTTTCCTTGATTCTTCTTATTTCTATCTGCTTCGTCTCGCATGAGCACACGTGTGCGTAACACACGCATAAAAATTCAAGGTATGTGAGACATTTTCTCTCAACTTCTCTATACACTCACACCTGCACACATCTTTTTCAGACTTTTCCTTGATTCTTCTTATTTCTATCTGCTTCGCCTCGCATGAGAACACGTGCGCGTAACACCGCACAAAAATTCAATGTATGTAAGACATTTTTTCTCAACTTCTCCATACACTCACACCTGCACACATCTTTTTCAGACTTTTCCTTGATTCTTCTTATTTCTATCTGCTTCGCCTCGCATGAGAACACGTGCGCGTAACACCGCACAAAAATTCAATGTATGTGAGACATTTTCTCTCAACTTCTCCATACACTCACACCTGCACACATCTTTTTCAGACTTTTCCTTGATTCTTCTTATTTCTATCTGCTTCGCCTCGCATGAGAACACGTACGTGTAACATTGCACAAAAATTCAATGTATGGGAGACATTTTCTCTCAACTTCTCCATACACTCACACCTGCACACATCTTTTTCAGACTTTTCCTTGATTCTTCTTATTTCTATCTGCTTCGCCTCGCATAAGAACATGTGCGCGTAACACCGCACAAAAATTCAATGTATGTGAGACATTTTCTCTCAACTTCTCCATACACTCACACCTGCACACATCTTTTTAAGACTTTTCCTTGATTCTTCTTATTTCTATCTGCTTCGCCTCACATGAGCACACGTGTGCGTAAGACACGCATAAAAATTCAAGGTATGTTAGACATTTTCTCTCAACTTCTCCATACACTCACACCTGCACACATCTTTTTCAGACTTTTCCTTGATTCTTCTTATTTCTATCTGCTTCGTCTCGCATGAGCACAGGTGCGCGTAACACCACACAAAAATTCAATGTATGTGAGACATTTTCTCTCAACTTCTCCATACACTCACACCTGCACACATCTTTTTCAGACTTTTCCTTGATTCTTCTTATTTCTATCTGCTTCGCCTCGCATGAGAACACGTGCGCGTAACACCGCACAAAAATTCAATGTATGTGAGACATTTTCTCTCAACTTCTCCATACACTCACACCTGCACACATCTTTTTCAGACTTTTCCTTGATTCTTCTTATTTCTATCTGCTTCGTCTCGCATGAGCACACGTGCGCGTAACACCGCACAAAAATTCAATGTATGTGAGACATTTTCTCTCAACTTCTCCATACACTCACACCTGCACACATCTTTTTCAGACTTTTCCTTGATTCTTCTTATTTCTATCTGCTTCGTCTCGCATGAGCACACGTGCGCGTAACACCGCACAAAAATTCAATGTATGTGAGACATTTTCTCTCAACTTCTCCATACACTCACACCTGCACACATCTTTTTCAGACTTTTCCTTGATTCTTCTTATTTCTATCTGCTTCGCCTCGCATGAGAACACGTGCGCGTAACACCGCACAAAAATTCAATGTATGTGAGACATTTTCTCTCAACTTCTCCATACACTCACACCTGCACACATCTTTTTCAGACTTTTCCTTGATTCTTCTTATTTCTATCTGCTTCGCCTCGCATGAGAACACGTGCGCGTAACACCGCACAAAAATTCAATGTATGTGAGACATTTTCTCTCAACTTCTCCATACACTCACACCTGCACACATCTTTTTCAGACTTTTCCTTGATTCTTCTTATTTCTATCTGCTTCGCCTCGCATGAGAACACGTGCGCGTAACACCGCACAAAAATTCAATGTATGTGAGACATTTTCTCTCAACTTCTCCATACACTCACACCTGCACACATCTTATTCAGACTTTTCCTTGATTCTTCTTATTTCTATCTGCTTCGCCTCGCATGAGCACACGTGCGCGTAACACCGCACAAAAATTCAATGTATGTGAGACATTTTCTCTCAACTTCTCCATACACTCACACCTGCACACATCTTTTTCAGACTTTTCCTTGATTCTTCTTATTTCTATCTGCTTCGCCTCGCATGAGCACACGTGCGCGTAACACACGCATAAAAATTCAAGGTATGTTAGACATTTTCTCTCAACTTTTCCGCACACTCACACCCGCACACATCCTTTTCAGATTTTTTCTTTTATTCACACATTGGATTACAATAAATAAATGTAATTTGAAACATAATCGCTTTTATTTTGTTCGTTTGTTTCATTGTATTTGCTTATACGAAAACATATATAAAGGATGAATGGTGCCCAAGCGTCTACAAAGTCTTTCATACCCATACATTTGTCTGCCAGACATGACAAGTTATAGTCCAATATATGAAGGTAGGCACTCAATCATTTTAGTTATTTCATCATTTTACAAATACTGCACAGTGCACGATATATAGATTTGGTGAGTGGTTAAGATAAATACAAACCATTAGAATAGTTACTCTGCTTAATAAAGGTGTATATTGTGCACTTGTATTGTAAACATTTACAGTAATGCATGTTTAGAGGGGTACAATGCGTGCAAACGACAGACCTGTGATGGGGAAAACATCTAATTCTTGATTTGACCACCCACAAAATGAGATGCCATTAAAAAAAGGAATTAAATCTTAAAGACGAGGTTCCATGCTGAGATTGCGAGTCACTTGATATTTTACAGATTAGATAATAGACACCCAAGTAAATCCGTTTTTATGTTCAGCGATAAAACAGCCCAACATTTTCAAGTGGACTTGCTGTGTGGCAAACTCTGAATGATAGTAATATTTCTCTGTCTGTCTGTCTGTCTGTCTGTCTGTCTGTCTGTCTGTCTGTCTGTCTCTCTCTCTCTCTCTCTCTCTCTCTCTATATATATATATATATATATATATATATATATATGAAGAGTTCGAATGCAAAACGCGATAAACGCCATTTAAAAAATTACGAAGTGAGCAATATATAAAGTGTTACATTTCAATACTCGACCACTCGACACTCTAATTATGTTTTACATAATATGATACCGGAATACTTAATGTTTGCTTTCAACTAAGATAAGTTTATATTCGAAGTCTATATTTAATATATTCGTTCTTTTATTGATTAAAATCTCAATTTAAACAAATTGGATTTATTGCGTTTTGCATTCGAACTCTTCATATATATATATATATATATATATATATATATATATATATATATATATATATATAGTACATGTATTGTATTAGTTTCTGTAGATGTTAATCTATTGAAACTTCATTTTTTATTTAAAAAAGTGCTCAATAACAAGTAGAGCTGTTCTTTAGTATACATTCTTATTTATACACACATTATTGATTACATATGTGCATACATGTTTCGATTCTACTCTTCACAGAGAGTCAACCTCTTCAGGCCAAAGAAAACGATTTCTTTGGTCTGAAGAGGTTTACTCTCTGTTAAGAGTACAACCGAAACATGTATGCACATATGTAATCAATAATGTGGGTATAAATAAGAATGTATACTATATATATATGCATATATATATATATATATATATATATATATATATATATATATATATACACACACACACGCACGCATATATATATATATATATATATATATATATATATATATATATATATATATATATATATATATAAAATGTAAAAACAGGCAGGAGGGTGTGTTTTGTTTCGGTCAGGATCAAGGTACATTCAGGATTTTAAACAGACCTGTCTGTTGTTTCGTATCCTGTTGGAAGTGGCTGTCGTTCTGGTTGCAAGTCAGTCGTTTGGTAGAGAAAGTGTCATTTAAACATTTCAAAATAAAACATTGTTATTTGTTTTAACACTCAAAGTTGTAATTTCATTTGGAAAAAAATCTATTTGCTACAAAAGTGATCGAGACCACATGATTGATATTAAGGACTGTGTCGAAATTAAGCACTTTTCTTCACCCCAAACAAGACATTTTGCCACTGGGACGTAATGAGCTGCTATGATTAGGGTCAGATTTATACGGGTCATCTTAAGTGAGGAGTTGTGTAGCACTATTTTTGTTCACATTGCATTTAAATCTCTGCATCTTGGTGCAGTCGGAGAACAGGGAGCAGGGAAGGAATTCCAAAGACAAATGGTTGAGAAAAAAAGCTGAGTATAAATATTTGTGGCATATTGGACCTTTACAGCGAAAGGGTGGGATTTTGCTGCTAGTCGGGGTATTTACGTTGGCGTTACAAGTGCAGTAAGTTCGTTAGGAAACTTTCCTCGGGCGTACTTGTAAAACAAGCACAGAGATGCAACAGTGCGGTGATGGGACAGAGGCTGAAGTTTGGTAAACAGTGCGGGATCTATTAGGTCAGAGAGTCTTTGTTGCACCTAAGAGGGAGAGGCTAGTGGTTGGCGCACCAGCCCAGCTGTAGCAATAATACTCCATGCATTGGCCAATGGTTGCTTTATAGATATATGCGTCAAGCATTAAAAGGTACACCCCCCTATTGTGAGGTTAAGTAATCTAGCATGTTATGGGCATATGCACACTTATTGTTCCTATTTAGTAAAGTTGAATCAAATCTTTAGGTATGTAACCATATTTGTAAAAATCGAATTCTGAGGTAGTGTTTTACCTTCAAAAACGCCTGTTTTTTTGTTCAAACTCGGTTAGTTTGTCGGACGTAAAACGGTGCCAATTTGAAACTGGGTCTCCATTTTCCCGGCGGCTACGATATCTCAGTTGAGATTTCGGTTTTCAAATTATTTTTCGATTGATTAATCTGCGCGCGAACACACACGTACACACGGCAGTGTGTGTATATACCTGCGCGCACGCATGCACACATCAGCACTCATACATACACACAAATTACGACAAGCAACAATGGAGTGGCAATCAATACTGAATATCAAATTTGTTCAGTCAGTAACAAATTCATATCGATTTTGGATACACAATCAAACCATTACCAAGGCAATCAATCGACAAGCACACACACATACACACACACACATATTTGGAAATATGATCTAAGGTTAAGATCGGATTCTAACTCTGCCTGATGAGATCTCAGTTTATAATAACTGTTGATCGATAATAAAAATAACCATATATATATATATATATATATATATATATATATATATATATATATAGTTGGAGGAAAGAAATATTCGTACACATTAAAAATAACATTTTCCTTTAATATATCAGAGCATTAACTGACCAAATGTTTTATACATTTACTGTATAAGATAGCATATTACTATATATGCAAAGAAACTTAAATTATATTTAATCGTACAGAAGTTCATATTAATCTTTATGAGTGAGAAAAGTATTCGTACAATACAAAGATACCGTATTATCTCTATTTGATACTTTGTTGAATAGCCTTTATTTTCTTCAATAACAACCAACCCATTATGGCAGTCCTTAATTAATGATTTACAAACATGATTAGGTATTTTGTTCCATTCTGCCTGGCGTATTGTCCTCAGCTTTCTTATATTTGTTTGTGCTCTTTATTCGGATTTGAATTTTTAAATGTCGCCACAATTTCCCGATTTGATTCAAATCTGGTGACTGTCTTGGCCATTACAGGATATCAACATTATTTTTAGCAATCCACTTCTTCGTAGATTATGCTGTATCCTTGGCATCATGACCCTGTTGGAAAATCCAATCAGGATGTAGCTCAAGGCTCAGCATAAAGCAAAAATAAACAAATTTCGGCATTCATTTTACCGTCTATCATTGATATTTTTCCAACACCTTGCAACAAAAAAAAAACAGCATCAAATCTTGATACTGCCACCACCATATTCAGGACCGGCGGGACAGTTATAAAAGTGTGTGTGTGTGGGGGGGGGGCTCTCCTAAAAAGTGGGGGGCCCCGGTTAAACACATGCATATATAACTTCATTATTGATGATTGTAAAGTGGGGGGGGGGTCAAAAACTGGGGTGGGGCGGCTTGAGCCCCCCCCCCCTGCCATGCTGCCGCCGTCCATGATATTTGACAGTTGGTAAGGTGTTATTTGGTAAGTCCGCTTCACCATCTTTTCTCCACACATGATTCAGATAACAAAACCAACTTCGAAATCTAGAGGACGGTGCCCTCTTTTCCACCCTACAGCCTCCTTCCTACAAGAGAGACGTTGTTAGTCTTTCTCTACTCTATCGTTACTTTCATGGCAGATGCTCGTCTAAGCTTCATTCTATCGCCTCCCGTAAAACATTCACAACAAAACTTCGTCAATAGATTCCCTTCTCCTTCTATGTACCTAGAATTAAGCTGAACCTCTATGACAAAAGTCTGTTTCCTAAAACTTCCATTTGTGGAACACAGTACCACGGGGCTGATTCCCAGCGGACTACAACATTGCCGTTTTCAAGTCCAATGTAAACAAATTCTTATTGAGCCGCCTTCTGAAATAATCAATTTCTCTCCCAGTTACAACTATCGTTACAAATCTCCTCGGTGTTTCACCGTCTACCTGTCCAACCCAATAACCCTTACCTCGAGTGGCCTTTGGTCCTTGATAAGAAGTGACTCATTTGTGAAAAAAAACCAACTGTAATCAAACAACTCAATTTTAGTTTCGTCTGTCCATAAAACAAGACATGGTACAGGCGAAAACAAAGTATTTATACAACAATACCAACAATACATGGGTAGTAGGAGAGAAGAGTCGAACTGGCGAAGACTGGTGCGTTGTGCGAGAGTAGGAGGGAAACATATATGCAGAGAAACCGAAGTGATGGGTGAATAAGGGGTATAGGCAGTTTGGGGTGGTAGGAGTGGTGGAGGAGAATAAGGAGCCGTTATGGAAGAGTAGGAAATACGCATATTAGTCGAAATGGCAAAATGTGAGGTCATAGATTAGATTTAGTATGTGAAGAATGAAATTGACACTTACCGGCATGCTTGAATATTTAATATGCAAATATCGCTTGATTCAAGCAAGAAGCACCAAACATCACCCAGCACCGCTAAACCAATGCCAGCAAAATCCGCCCGGGCATTGTCCAGGTTACTCACAATCAACCAGGCCAGAACGAACTCATTCTTCACTAGAGACCATTACGTTCGCGTTTGATCATTAAATTAATTGAATTGTTTAAAATTAAACCATATTTAAAACAGGCTATCGAACCAGACATTATCATTCTAATATATAAAGTAGAGACGATTTTTCCCCTGTACCTTCTCGGAGTATAGGAAAATAACCACACGCATCACAGGCTACTAAACTCACCACTATACTACACTTATTCACTCGAGCGTGTTTTAGTAAATTTGTTATTATTTTTTTCTACTTAACACTAAATATTACTTTTGGCCCACCATCAATGTCTCTCCGAAAAACCAACTCCATATAGGTGGTAGCAAAAACTTTTCTCCCTAACAATTATGTACTGTCACTCTACTCATCGACACCGGGAACTAATACACACAGTTTAATTTTCACAAAACACCGGTTCTTATTTATTATTTTCCTGGTAATTAAGCTTAGGTTAATTGGCCTATTTTCACATATATCTTTAACCCGAATCCGTGGCCCAATCGGTAAGAAGACAGGTTTCTTTATCGCCAGTTTAAGCGTTCGATCCCATTTTACTCTACCACTTTTTTCTTTTTTTTTAATTTAAAACATTCGCCAACACGGTAGACGGGGGAGAAAAAACAATAGGCCGTATCTTTTTTTATTCGACATCATGCAATAGGTAGTACTTTCTCCCGTGCAACGCCGGGCGACGGGTTCTGCTAGTATGGAATAAACATGAAAGGACTGCTCTCGTTGTCGATGTAGCTGTCCCGAATGACTATGGTCTCAATATAGCTGAGCGGGAAAAAAAACCCACAAAATATCAGGACTTCAAGAATGACTTGAAGACAACATGGTCCCTAAAAGCAATACACATTATTCCGGTTGTATTATGGAGCAACTAATCTAATCAGTTAAAATCTAAAAAAAAAAATACTTAGACACAATACCTGAAAGACCAAGCTGTGACAAAGTACAAGTAGCAGCGCTAAAAGGGAAAACGTCAATCGTTAAAAGAGCCCTCGGATATCAATGTAAATTCACTAGACCAACTCGACAATCAACTAAATCCCATCCATTCACTGTGGACGTCCCCAGATGCCGGAGAGCTTTCTACTCAAATAGCTTCTTTCCTCGTGCTGCTGAACTCTGGAACTCCCTCCCTGCCCCCTGTTTCCCCGACATTACTGACATGCAGAAATTTAAAACTAATGTAAACAGACATCTCGCTGCGCAGACCCCAATTTAGGTTGAACCCCCAACCTTCTTCCCTTTCTTTTTTCTCAGTAGCCCTTTACGTCTACAGTCGCGGCCTGCCTTGTTTGTGGTGAACTATGTTTTAAAAAAAATAAATTTTTTAATGTAAATCAAAAAGAAAGCAAGAGTTAATGCCAGGAGTAGAGGGCTTAATCTCTGAGAACTAACTGAACTAAAATATTAAAAAAATAGATAAACAAGCTCTGGAAGATCAAGCTGTAGTAATGTCTATATAACAGCTTTAAAATGGAAAACATCAATTATGCAAATAAACGTCAAAATGAAATCTACTTATCTAAGTACACTCTCTAATTTAAGAATATATGATGATAGAAGTCTATCTGCAAAATTCGTGGAGGGATTTGTACCATATTTCCTGTTTAAGCATGTCCAGCGCGAACGAAGACCACACAATATTATTGTACCACGTCTGATCAAAATGTAAGCGAGTAAGAGTCTATTTAATCATTCTAATGTGACAGACCAACAAAGGGACAGAACCTCTTATAGTGATGCGTGGACACATTATAAAATTTTATTTCAAATTGGAGCGTGACAGGCCGACCGACAGAGCCACATAAAGCTATGATTGGATGCATCGAAAAAGAAAAGCTAATCGTAAACAGCAACAATAAAAACACATTCAGCAATGAACATTCTGACCAACGGACGGACCAACCGACTAACGGACAGAGTCTCTTATAGATTTACATGGACGCATCTAAAAAAGGTGAAAGTTGTTTTGTTTTTTTGTTGTCGTTTTTGTTTGTACTTATTAGTAACCGCTTATCAAGGCCCAAAAGCCACTCGAGGATGAGAGTTAATGGGTTTTCCAGGTGGACGGTGAGACAACACCGTGAGAGTTGGAGACAATGGTTGAGACTACTCAGAATTTGATTATTTAAGAGGACGGCTCAACAAGAATGTGTTAACATTCGACTTCAAAACGGCCATGTTGTAGCCAGTTGGGAAGCGTCCCTATGGTATTGTGTTCCACAGACGGGTATTTCTCGGAAATAAACTTTGCTCATTGAAGTTTCGTTTAGTTTTAGATACACAGTGGGGGAAATAACATTATTTACAGTGGTTGTAGTTAGACGAGCTTTTGCTGTGAATGTTGTATTAGGGGAACCATAGATCGGAGCTCAATCGAACACCTACCATGAGAATAACTATAGAGTGGAGAAAGACTAGCAACTTCTCTTCTGTGAAAAGTGGGCTGTAGGGAAGAGAAGGGAACATCCAGCACCAGATTTCGAAGTCGATTTTGTACTCTGTCAAGGCAAAAAAGAGTGCTCTGAGCGACCCCCCCCCTACTTCATCTTAAGACGTATCTGTTCTTATACAGGTGGGGGGGGGATTGTTTTAAATGATCTTACAGCTTTTTGTCGATTTCGATGAGAAAATCGAACTCATCGGAATCAATCTTTAAGATTTGATAGCAAAACATTAACATTATTGTTGTCGAATTGAGAAAAATCTGAACTCTTGAAACAATTAATACAAAGAAAAACAACTTTCAAGACAATAAGAGTCACATAAAATGGCCACTTTGGACCGGAAGTAAGTTTTTATGTCAGTCGTTAAAGTGCCTTTTTTTTCAAAAGAAAAGAAAAGCCCCTCAAACGTTTCTACTTTGTCAAATTAAACACCATCACTACTACTACTACTACTACTACTACTACTACTACTACTAATAATAATAATAATAATAATAACAATAATAATAATAACAATAATAATAATAGTACTACTACCACTACTACTACTACTACTTCTACTACTACTACTACTAATAATAATAATAATTTAATTAAAATAAATTAATAGTACTAATTCATTCTACTACTACTACTACTACTACTACTACTACTATAATCGCCATCGCTACTCATAGCAACAAAAACACTTGGCCTTTTGGCTAAGATCAAAGTGTAGTATCTGTTCCGATTGATACTGCACCCAATAGACTGGTATCGTCTTGGCCTTCGGGGCTTGATTTACGCCTGTCTATGGGTCTGTCCTGTGCAGTTCTAGGAGGTCCGCCCTCCCAGGCTTCGCCTCCCATCTTTGGGGAGGAGTAAGTTTATTGCTTACTGCCTGAGGCGCCCCTATCGGGGAATGCCGACGGGGCTGCCCAGGCAATTTTTAAACCCCACTTTCCCGACCCGACCTTGGGTCTCATCTTACTTGTGGGAGTAAGATAAAAACTGGCCTTGTGCCTAACTCCTGGAGAGGAGTAAATCGCTACTCACAGCAACAAAAAATCATTTGCGTTTTAATGAATAAAAAGTTTGAAGTTATTTTAAAAATTAATTTGCATCCACCTGAGAAATGTAATACTATAAAAAATGTGACCCTTTGAGTCTCAGGTTAGATTGTTTGAACAATGAAAAAAGTGAGTTTGTAAAGCTAGTTAAAATTAAAAAATAAGAAAAACTTCAAAATTATTCTTTCTATTCACTATATCTTTTTCTCTCTCTTCCTCCCCTCTCTCTCCCTCCCCCCTTTATTTCTCTCTCTCTCTCTCTCTCTCTCTCTCTCTTTCTCTCTATCTATATTTTTCTTTACAGCTATGGTTCAAATAGTATTAGCACTCGTTGTGATATTCCCTATTGTTTGTAATGGACTATTCTAATCTTCTGTTTTATAGTTAGTTTTATTATCTTTGACTGTTAATAAACAGAGAGAGAGACAGACAGACAGACAGACCGACAGACAGAGACGAGACTGGTATAAACTGTATAAAATAAGAGCAAAGGTAAAACAACAGGGTAAGAGAGGGTGAGAGCAATAGACAGAAACTTATTAAGAGATGAGTGATTTGGTAAGTAAATTGCAAATTACGGCTAATTAGAAGAATTAAAATGGATTTTTTTAAGATCACACAATCCCCGAAAATAAGGAATATTTTAACATGTATTTTGTGTGATTAAAATATATAGCAAAAAAAGAAGCCTTAGGGAAACAAACGTTGATTAACTCAGCTTTAGTATAATAATAGATTATTCACACGTTTCGGACTTTTTTTTATTATCTAGGCTGCTGTCATTTAGAGGTAACCGGAGACAAAATCAGGGGACGTAAGCGCGTTTGGCATAATTGTCTCCAGTAACCTTAAGATGGCGGTCTACGAACATGTCAATTGATTGTTCCCGAAAAATGGATTTTGCTTATAATTAAAGTTCTACTCAATAAGTTTTCCTACTTTTTGGTGATGATACTTATTTAAATCTGCTGCGTAAGTATATGATATTGTTGTTTTTTTTGTGTGTGGTATTGATAATTTAATACGCACGCTTCTCTGTACAAGCACCAACTTCTTTTCTCAATTTTCTTATCTTTTTGTTTTTGCTGGGGATGGGAAATCCTACCGGATGCCAGACATTCACCCGCTATTTCAGAGACTCCAACCGAGATATCTTTTTAAGATTCTAACCGTTCCTTTAAGCGCAATTGTTTGTATCCCTTTTGCACTTAATTCACCGGGTATATTCGCCAGGTAGTTTTGGAATTCTTTTTCATGAGTCCGGTTGATTCTATAATTACTGGAAGTGTGGAGATCTTCCTAAGATTCCAGTTTCTTTTCATATCGTACCTTGGTATTTCGTTATATTCACCTTCGTAGCTCTGTTTAAGCCAGCATGATTAGCATTTCGTTTTATTCGCCGTCTAAGCTCTGTTTAAGCCAGCATGATTAGCATTTCGTTATATTCGTCGTCAAAGCTCTGTTTAAGACAGCATGATAAACATTTCGTTATATTCGCGCTCTGAGCTCTGTTTAAGACAGCATGATAAACATTTCGTTATATTCGTCGTCTAAGCTCTGTTTAAGACAGCATGATAAACATTTCGTTATATTCGCGCTCTGAGCTCTGTTTAAGACAGCATGATAAACATTTCGTTATATTCGCGCTCTGAGCTCTGTTTAAGACAGCATGATAAGCATTTCGTTATATTCGCGCTCTCGGCTCGGTTTAAGCCAGCATGATAAGTATTTCGTTATATTCGCGCTCTGAGCTTTTTTTAAGACAGCATGATAAGCATTTCGCTATATTCGCGCTCTGAGATCTGTTTAAGACAGCGTGGTTAGCATTTCGTTATATTCGCCATCTAAGCTCTGTTTAAGACAGCATGATTAGGATTCTGTTATATTCGCGCTCTGAGCTCTGTTTAAGACAGCATGATTAGGGACACTGATTTCAACTAGTATTGCTACTTTTTCCCTCTTGTCCTATGTTAGGTTTAATAGCTCTTTTTTTCTAGGTATGTAACTGCAGGAATTGCATTGTCATAATGGATGGTGTATTCCACTACTAATAGTAAATTGTTTCGTGCGAGCTATAAAAAGGCATGTAACTACATAGGCGTAATAGTTTGAATGGTATTAGCCATGAAAACGGCTGTTTATATGACGATAGTCGGCATCGTGGATTTTACGTCCATTGCCTGAGTTGTGATTGATGCCTGAACGGTGGCAATGTTGTCATCTGGTCTGCGACGATGTTGTCATCTGCCTTCAGCTGTTATTGCTGATGATTATTTTGTTGTTGTCATTGATATTGTTGCTGTTATTGTTGCGCGAATTGGACTTCTGTACAACAGAACCCACGAATATCGTACCTCAAGAATGTTTGGTCTGCATGAAGTCCTCCTCGTTTGCCGTAGCTATTTGTTATACATGCAAGATTGCAGATTAGGGTTGGGGTTATTGCAGGGTTTTTTTTACCCAAAACACCGAGAGTAGAACGGCCCAATGGCTGCATACGAAGTCGAGGAAGATTTGGTCCTGAACACACAAAGAAATAGCGGTTTCACAAGCACAGAGGCAATGTTGTTATCCTCAGTTCATGGTTTGGTTTGGTTGTTTTGTTTTACGGCATATCAACTCTTTTCAGGTTATTTAATGCCGAATCAGGTCATTTTGGTAAAATGTTGTTGTTTTGATTTATGGCATATCAACCCTTATCGGGTTATTTAATGCTGAATCCGTCATTTTGGTGAAGGTTTTTATGCTTCAAGTTCTTTATATGCTTAGGTATTTATTGAGTGAAAGGGGGGAAAGGAAAGAGAGAGAGAAGAAAGGAGGGAAAGGGGGAGGGAGAAAAATTGTCGATTATTGTTTTGGGTTTTGTAGAACATGATTGAGTTTTGCAAAGAAAAAAACAATAAAACATCAATGTTTGCTGCATTTTGAGTCAGGAAGTCAATAACTTCAGACAGTCTGATTTGGTAGCGCCAGTAGATTCTATTTGACCCATAGATGGGGGCCTTACAGGTACTACCACTCTGGCCAGAATATACCTGGGAGCAATGGCTACAAACGGGGAACTCCACATTCCCCACAGCTCCCAAATGGAGATCTCACCACTGAATGTCTTTTAAGGTAATACCCAGGACCTCTCAGTTCATGGATTTACGATTCAAAATCTTTAGATCATAAAAATATATTTTCTTTAAATTACTAGTTTAATTTCTAGCAAGGTCATTCATTTTTTGTTGCTATGTATGTTTAACCTAAAATGATCCTGCTACTTGAGGTTTTGATCAGTCTTTGACCAATAAATCCGTTAAAGTATGGTGTCTAAGCCTCTGCTCCATACCTAATACGTGATATCAAGCATTTGAAAAGAGTTCAATGACTGGCTACTTGAATAGAGCAGGGATTATGGGATCATGACCGTCTCAAGAAGCTTAACCTTTTTCTCCCTTCAGCGCCAACGTTTATGCAGTGATTTTATGTTGGCCTACAATCTCCATTATGGTTCCTCTTAGGACTTATTCACTCCTGCACCAGAAAAATGTATATGCGGGCATTACCAGAAACTGTCGCTTGGCTGTCCGAAGCATACAAACCTGAACAACCTGCATCTCGTCACTGGTATTGTCCCTGCAGATTTTAAACGGGAAGTTGCCAGCCGATCACAAAGGTTATCAGTGATGAATGCCATCTCCTTCATGAACGTGAATCAACGGTCCAATGACTGAAGTCAAGGAGAATCTTCCTCTAACAACATCTCAAGAAGAGACCAGACGATTAGAGCATAGCACCCTCCTACTGACATGAAAATCTCCCCTTTTGAGGTCCTCCCTCCCAGGTCAGAAGCACCTTGGTTCCGCTTGAGAACGGAAATGGGGCGATCAAAAGTTGTTATGACTCGATGGGGTTACAAAACTGTTCTACTGCCGATTTCGATTTAATCAGTGGTGGGTCGCTTTCCCAATCAGGATCCCTAGACTTTGGAATGGACTTCCAGGAGATGTAGTAAATGCGCCAACGATGCAGCAATTCATGGCGAATTTGGACAAGTGCTAGGCTACTATATCCTCTTCTGTGTAAATGTATATCCCTCTTTCACTGACACTGGAGCATGCGTGTTTTATTTATGCCAAATTTATTGAATTGAAAAATATCCTTTCTATATTTAATTTTTTTTTTACCTTGATTCACCCAACCAAGACATATTGCCACTGAACTGTGAGGGGCTACTGTGATCGGGGTCAGATTTAATATAGGTGGGGACAACCTGGATGGGGAGTTTGACAGCAAGATATTTGTTCACATTACATTTAAATATCTGCACCTTGGTACAGTCGGGAAAACTGGGAGAAGGAAGGAAATTCCAAATGCAAGCTATCCGAAGGAAGAAGCTATCAGAGTAGAAAATATTCCAGCATTTAGGGACCTATACAGTGAAAAATTTAATAGTAAAACATTGTTAGAATATACGTTATTTTATTTCACAGCTCATGTATTAAACGTCTATTCAAAACACATCTATCATCAGAACAAAAGGCTAAGATAAGTACGGTTAACACATTTATTACAGTTGACAATTATGAAAGACAAACAACGTACATTATACAAAACAATAAAAGATCTTGTGTTCTTACTCTACCTTTAAGATAGTAATATTGGTTACCAGGTGGAGGGGGGGGGGGCTACATTGTTCATTTTGTGGGAGCCCCACGGGAGAGGTCCGATAGTGGTTGATTCTTGATACTCTCTGGCCTCTATCGGGCACAATCAAAGGGAAACAATCAGTGGTGTTCAGAACCGGTGCAATATTAGAATCGGTTCTCTGTAACTTTTTCTTTGTATTGTGAAAAAAAACCCAATAAAAACCTGCTTCATTTATGAAAAGCAATGTTCCTATTTTAAATGTAGAGTAAGGACTAAATATATTTTATTGTTTTGTATAATGTACGTTTCTTGTCTTTCATAATTGTCAACTGTAAATAAATGTGTTAATCTTTTTAGGATTTGTTTAATATGAAGATTCCTAATTGTTCATCATTTTTATCATAAACAAGCTGTTTCTACCCGACGTAAACCGGAAGTCTTTTTAATTTTCATTTTTGTCCCCCCCCCCTCCTATCTTTTGTCTTGATTAAGACAATATTTACATTTTTGGAAAGATAATTCAATGGAAAGTTATATATCATGAAAATAAAATCAGTTTTGCTATAAAAGCAATAGGACCTTTTAGGAAAGGTTGAAAGTTAAATCCCATGAATACTTTCGAGTTTTCTGGGGGGGTTTAAGCAGTTTCTACCCGACGCTGCGCGGGAGTCTTTTTACCTTCATTTTTGTTCCCCCATCCTATCTTTTGTCTTAAGAAAGTATTTACATTTTTAGAAAGATAATTCAACGGAAACTTATATGTCTGTGAAAATAAAATCAGTTTTGCTATAAAATCAATAGAACCTCTTGGGAAATGTTGAAATTTAAATCCCATGATTACTTTCGAGTATTTCTGGGTTTTTTTTTACTTTTAAATTCATAAGTAATAATAATCTAAGAGCTAAGAAGTGCATGTTGCCTTTTCTTTTCTTACCAAATAATCATCTACTCAAATCTGACTCTTATACAGGTAGAAGATTGCAGGTACCTTCTGGAGCAATAGAATGATCCAACCATACCAACCCCAGCAACGGATTTGATGTAAGTCTTCCATTTCAGGTCTCGGGCGAAAATTAGTCATAGGAGCTTGTCAAAACAAGGGGTTTCCTCAGGGTCTTCTCCGTGTAATGGCCGCCACGTGATATTTTACCCCATAGTATCTGTTAATTTTTCGTCAAGATACCATCCTACTAGGTATTACTTATTCCTTTGATGGGATAATATAGTATCTGTTCTGTTGTCATGAAACCATCCTCACGGGCATTAGTTTCTCCTTTGGAGGCCGGGGGGGGGGGGTATTTACCTCCCCGGGAGGTTAGGCACAAGGCCATTTTTATCTTACTCCCACAAGGTAAGATGTGACCCAAGGTCGGGTCGGGAAAGTGGGGCTTGCAAAGCCAGCGCCCGAGAATGTGAGCACTCTGGCTATTAAAAATTGCCTGGACAGCCCCGTCAGCATTACCCGGTAGGGGCGCCTCAGGCAGTAAGCAATAAACTAACTCCTCCCCAAAGAGAGGAGGCGAAGCCTGGGAGGGTGGACCTCCTAGAACTGCACAAGACCGTCCCATAGACCGGCGTAAATCAAGCCCCGAAGGCCAAGACGATACCAGTCTATGGAGTGCAGTATCCATCGGAACATCAATAGAATATAATTATTGAACACGTTTTAATTTTGAACAGTTACGTACAAACGTTAAGACATACATCCGTTATCTGTTTTAAAGACGTTATTATGTAGACTTGCCGTACCCATCCGGCGTTACTCAGGATTCTTTTTACTTTTATTTTTATTTCGCGTATTTGGTATTCATGCTTTCATAGTTAAAAGCCGCGAAATTGAAAACAACCAAAATATACAACAAATAGCTTTCACCATACACGGGAACATTTCATTTTTTTTACCGACCTGCATAGTTTTTAAGTTCTTAAACGGTTTAAAAGTTTTGTTATCTAAATATAAGGTTTCGTCGATATCTCTCTTTTGAATACAGTAAAAATCTAATATTTCCGCTTCACGTGTTGTTATTGGTGTTTCATTCTTTAAAAAATAGTTTTTAAAAATGACTACTAACCCTAAGTCTGACTGGAACCCCCAGACTTAGGATTAGTGATAGGGTAAGCTCGTTTTTTAAACTATATTTTAAGACTTAAATTAGCAACAATCTCCAAACAAAATCGACTGCTATTTTTGATTTACTCGTGGTTTGCTAAGTGAAACTAACTATAACATATTCCGAGATAATACATCTTACAGTTTCCACATTTTAAAATTATACAAGTCGGTAAAAAATAACATTTTCTTGCGTTTAGTAAAAGTTATTTGCTGCATATTTTGTTTGTTTTCGATTTATTGGCTGTTAACTATACTGTATGGATGCTCTTTTTTCTTAACTAGTTCGTTTTTTTTGTGTGTGTTTTTTTAAGAAATTGTTGTTGTTATTGTTTTTAATCGGATTTGAAAACTGACTCTAATTATTATGGTACTGTTTGGTCATTAAATTATTAATTGGACGTAATTTTTAAGGATTACAAAGTAATTCATTCTTTTATTTTTCAACTATTAATTAAAAAAAAAATTAAAATCGCAAACGTGTTCACGAAAAGAGAGAAATGCATTCTGGTCTATTTAATTTCGTAGTTAAATAACTTTTTTATATCGGATGTTTAAAATTTGGTGTCAATTTACGCTATTGCATTTTTAATTCCAATAAATATTTGATTAATAGTAAATAAAAAAAATAATTACATGTAAGTCACGTAGAGGTGGTAAGCACATACACACATACACACGAGACATGGTGACACTATTTTATTAATATCGAGATTAACTTATTTTCAAGAAAATTATCCAGTTATCGACTTTTGGTCGCCGTCTTGGATGTTTATATAAACACCGTCTCTACCAATAAACTAAAATTGGTCCGGCTAATTAATTCGTCTTCAAGCGTCCAATTCGATCATAGGATGGATGTAATGTAACAATCGGTTGGCCTTTGAAGTGAATTAATTGGCAAAGAGAAATCTCATCTCGATTGAAATGAATAATGATTTTGACTTCTTTCTTGTTATTGTTTTATAATCCATTTAACTAATTAACTCATTAATTAATTTCGTGTAATAGAAATTCTTTGAGGGGAATTTTGTTTAGTTTGAAGACTTTAGATGGAACGTTCAATCTGAACGTTCAATCTGAACGACTTTCAATCTGAACGTTCAATCTGTACGTTTAGGGATCAACATGTTATTTAAGCATTAAAAATGACATACAAAAATAAAATGCTATTTCAAACGTAAACATGACAGACTAAAGAAGATTCTATTTGTAACTTAACTGTGACAGACCAAAGAAAATTCTTAATAGCAAATTTATCGTTACAGACCAAAGAAAATGCTATTTCAAACGTAAACATGACAGCTTAAAAAAGCTATTCTAAACATAATCATGACAGACTTAAGAAGATGCTATTTGTAACTTAACTGTGACAGACCAAAGAAAATTCTTAATAGAAAATGTATCGTTACAGACCAAAGAAAATGCTATTTCAAACGTAAACATGACAGCTTAAAAAAGCTATTCCAAACATAATCATGACAGACTTAAGAAGATGCTATTTGTAACTTAATCGTGACAGACCAAAGTAAATACTATTTCAAATGTAAACATGACAGCTTAAAAAAGCTATTCTAAACATAATCATGACAGACTAAAGAAGATGCTATTTGTACCGTAACTATGACAGACCAAAGAAAATTCTAATTGTAACTTTATCGTTACAGACCAAAGAAAATGCTATTTCAAACGTAAACATGGCAGACTATAAAAAGCTATCTCAAACATAATCATGACAGACTAAAGATAATGCTATCTGTAACTTAATCGTGACAGACCAAAGAAAATACTATTTCAAACGTAAACATGACAGCTTAAAAAAGCTATTCGAAACTTAATCATGACAGACTAAAGAAGATGCTATTTGTACCTTAACTGTGACAGACCAAAGAAAATTCTAATTGTAACTTTATCGTTACAGACTAAAAAAATGCTATTTCAAACGTAAACATGACAGACTAAAAAAGCTATTTCAAACATAATCATGACAAACTCAAGAAGATGCTATTTGTACCTTAACTGTGACAGACCAAAGAAAATTCTAATTGTAACTAAATCGTGACAGACCAAATAAAATGCTATTTGTAACTTAATCGTGACAGACCAAAGAAAATGCTATTTCAAAGGTAAGTGAAACAGACGATCGAACACGCTTTTTAAAATTAAGCGTAGGAGACCAACGAAAATACTATTTCAAACTTAATCGTTACAGACCAAAGAAAATGCTAGTTGTAACTTAATTGTGACATAAAAAGAAATGTTATTTATAACTCAATTGTAACAAATCAAATAAAATTGTATTTGAAAATTAATCGTGAGAGACACTAGAAAATGTTATTTGAAAATTATTCGTGACAGACAAAAGAAAATGCTATTTATAACTTGATCGTGACAGGCAAAATAAAATACTATTTCAAACATAAGCGTGGTAGACGATCAAAAACGCATTTTAAAAATGTATCCCATGATACAGACAAAAATACTATTTCGAACTGAATTGTGACAGCCGAAATAAAATGTTATTTGAACATTAAACATTACATACCAATGAAGAATGCTATTTTTAACTTTATCATGACAGACCAAAGAAAATGTTATTTCAAACTTAACTGTGACAGACCAAAGAAAATGTTAATTGAAAATTAATTGTTACATAGCAAAGAAAATGCTCTTTGTTACTCAATTGTAACAGACAAAAAATATTTGTAACTTAATCTTGACAGGCCAAAGAAAATACTATTTCAAAATTAATGGTTACAGACAAAAGAAAATTCTATTTGTTACTTAATCGTGACAGACCAAAAGAAATGTTATTTGAAAATTATTTGTGACAGACCAAAGAAAATGCTATTTGTAACTTAATCGTGACAGGCCAAAGAAAATACTATTTCAAAATTAATGGTTACAGACCAAAGAAAATGCTATTTATGACATAATCGTTACAGACCAATAGAAATGTTATTTGAAAATTATTTGTGACAGACCAAACAAAATGCTATTTGTTACTTAATCGTGACAGACAAAATTTCAAACATAAGCGTGACAGACAGTCGAACACGCTTTTTAAAACTTTGTCATATGATATAAACGAAAATACTATTTCAAACTGAATCGTGACAGAACAAATAAAATGTTAGTGAACATAAAACGTGATATACCAAAGAAGATGCTATTTGCAATCTTGGCATGACAGACTTACCTACTGATTGGCAGACATAAAGATGCATGGTTACATCTGAAAAAATATTTTATTCTATTTATTGATTGCAACTCATGAAATCTAAAAGTTTGTTTAGATACTAAAAATACATTTTTCTATTACTTGTTTAAAACTACTGTTATTGCAAGAAATAAAAGGTTTCAAATTGGTGTTGTGTTTCGAAAATGAAAATAAAAAATCATTTCATGTTAGTATATCTATCCATATGCATTAACACTCTTCTACCTAACATGGTTCCTTCGAAGTCATAGCTTTCCCAGGCATCAAAGTATAGTATCTGTTCCGATGGATACTGCACGCCTGTCCTGTGCAGTTCTAGGAGGTCCACCCTCCCAGGCTTTGCCTCCCCTCTTTGGGGAGGAGTAAGTTTATTGCTTACTGTCTGAGGCGCCCCTATCGGGGAATGCCGACGGGGCTGCCCAGGCAATTTTTAAATGGCCAGAGTGCTCACCTCTCGAGCGCTGGCTTTTCAAACCCCACTTTCTCGACCCGATCTTGGGTCACATCTTACTTGTGGGAGTAAGATAAAACTGGCCTTGTGCCTAACTCCTGGGGAGGAGTAAATAAAGCCTTTTGGCTAAGATCAAAGTGTAGTATCTGTTCCGATGGATACTACACCCCATAAACTGGTATTGTCTTGGCCTTCGGGGCTTGATTTACGCCGGTCTATAGGTCGGTCCTTTGCAGTTCTAGGAGGTCCACCCTCCAAGGCTTTGCCTCCCCTCTTTGAGGAGGAGTAAGTTTATTGCTTACTGCCTGAGGCGTCCCTACCGGGGAATACCGACAGGGCTGCCCAGGCAATTTTTAATGGCCAGAGTGCTCACTTTCTCGGCCACTGGCTTTTCAAACCCCACTTTCCCGACCCGACCTTGGGTCACATCTTACTTGTGGGAGTAAGATAAAACTGGCCTTGTGCCTAAGCTCCTGGAGAGGAGGTAAATAAATACAAATGACATTCATAAAGAAATCAAATGCTATTCCCAAAAGAGGGGGCTTGATCTCTAAGAACTAACTGGACTAAAATGATTATATATAAAAAAAAGTGTACTACAATGATTTGTATAAATGTAGTTGATATTCAACATTGATCCCGCGTTGATTATTTACACCTTCAAATTTGTACAAGACGACCCACATATCATGTGTACCCACTGGCGTAGCTAGGGGGGGGGGGCGAGGGGGGCGGGCCGCCCCGGGCGGCACACCTGAGGGGGCGGCATTTTGAGAGGGTAAAAATAGAAAGTAGAGAAAAAAATTTAAAAAAACAAAAGTTAACAAAAAATATGAAATTTTATACTATAATTTTATATAATAATAAATTTAAATGAGAACATTTGAAAACCTGAAAATGTTATGAAATGATAAAATCATTTTTATTTACTTTTTTGTCGTTGTTGTTAAAGTCCGAATTTTCGCCAAATAACATGGATGTATCAAGGAGAGAATAGTCCGATGTAGTTTTCTTTTCTTTGTCTTCATAATGTTATTATTAAGAGGGCGAGCCCTCCGAAGAGAAAAAACGTCTTGTATCGGTGCTTTTTTAAATCCGTGTGTGTAATCGCTCGGTTTTCAGAAATTTGTTGTTGTTAATAACGTTTCAACTCTTTTAAAAATAGTTTTAATATATTTTAAACAAATGTATTTATGAATGGCAAATAAGGCTATAAATTTATTTTTTGTGAGAGAACTGTCGCAAGGCATCAAGTCGGTTGAAAATTTACAAACAGATTTTTCGCGCCTTTTTTTCGGCAAAGTTATCAATGACTCTATCAAAATTCACTTCGACAAGTTCCCTCTCTATTGAGAGGATTGCCAAGTCTGTAAGTCTTGTCTGGCTCATTGCTGATCTAAGGTAGTTTTTTATGAGCTTCAGTTTTGAGAAAGAGCGCTCACAGCTAGCAACGCTAATAGCTCTGGTGAGGAAAATTCTCAGCAAGATCACAATATTAGGGACGGAATCCCCAAGTTGGTATCTTTGTATAAAGTTCAAAAGTTCAAGAGGTCCATCGATTTTGTCTTTTTCTGAAGCTTTTACAACATACTGTAACCTCTTCTTTTAAGCAAAGAATTTCTCTTTTTCTATATCTTCGTCAAATCCACCAAGCTGACAATCATAATTATCATCAAGCAGATTTGACGGTATAAGAAAAGCGTATTTATTTGCAAGATTGTGAACTTGTTGAAATCTGCAAGATATTTCTAATTGTACACAAGATCTAATTTTAAACAAGACCATTGCTATATTCGCTTACGGCCGTTTGCCATTTTCGGCTCTCATTATGCTCAACATTATGGGAGCATTATAATAAATACGTATTTATTTTATAACTATATATGTGCATATATACATATATATGTGCATATACACATATATTTATACATACATATACATATATACATACATACGTGCATATATACATATATACATATATACACACACATACACATATATAAATACGCATATATACATACATATATATGTATATATATATATATATATATATATATATATATATATATATATATATATATATATATGGCTGGTTTTAATTCTTGAACAAAATTTCCATTAATTGAGAATAAATTGCTTTAATTCATTTCAATCACTAAGTTTAAAAAAATGCAAGCATTAATTATTTCTGGAGATATACTCAGTGACCGGCTGACCTAACAGGATAGGGCCAAGCCTAGGCTTCGGCCAAGCACCAAAAAAACAAAATGACCTCAGAAAGATTTCATACTTAAAGGGGAACTTTCATATAAATTTTTATCGAATAGGTGCGAAAAGAAAGTTGGATATTTGGGTGTATATACACCGACATCAAAGAGGAAATAACATTAGATGCGAAAGTTTGAATTCATTAATTTTATTACTGTCCAAACGTTTGTTTTTGTAGCATACTTTTTATAACTCCTTGTAAATTTTACAATTGCTAGCTGGGGGATCGGACAAAATCACCCCGGGCAACCCCCACCATCTACTTAAAACAAAAGGAAAACAGATAAAATCTCAAATGAATAAAAAATATTAAAAATCAGTTTTCATATTTTAATTTTAATTTAATTGAATTTAGGAAAATTAGATACCGTAGAACTAATTTTCGCAAGGTATGAAAATTAAGAATAATGTTAACTTAATAATAATGGACCAGTTTTCCTACCTAGCAAAAAATTTTCCATGGACGAATTATCCATGGGCGAATTATCCATGGACGAATTTTCCGGGCACCCAAATGCCGGGGGGGGGGGCGGCAAATTTTACTACCGCCCCGGGCGGCAAAAGGTCTAGCTACGCCACTGTGTGTACCCTGATGATGGCTTATTTAAATCGAAAGGTTGGATGTTAATAAAGCAACACACGGTGAATTTTGTATGTTTCCTTTCCTATTGATCTCAAGAATAGAGAAAAATTGTTTGATCAAGTTGATAAAAAAAAACTCAACCATTAACAAACTTTTTTCCCCAACTACGTTCGTTTACGTAAATATACAGACGCTCCCTTGAATGTAAACTTTTTTTGCATTTTTTCGGAGTTGGGTTAGGGTTAGGGTTGAGTTGTTGCTAAAAATGTTAAGTTTCTAGTCTGAAGATCCTAAACGACGTAGGTGAAATAAACTATTATAGTAAACTGACATCGTGTTTTGAGTTTTCTCAATTTAAACTCGCTATTTTTTCTCTGTACTCACATTGAGTTCTCTAACACGTGCTAACCTGAACCCGATAAACCCATGCAGCCAACTCGGATCAACCATATGTGAGTGTGAGTGTGAATGTGTGAGTGTGAGTATGTGTGTGTGTGTGTGTAAAAATGAATGTAAAACAATGTGTTCATACATTTTTCTATTTTATTTCTTATTGGTTGATGTATAAAAATGCAGAATACATATTTATACTATTCCATATATACTTACTACTGCATGCTATAAAATAATATATTATCTATATATATTTGTTTCAGTATTTACTTCCACAGTGCTCAATACATGAGTATTGATTTACTCCTCTCCAAGAGTTAGGCACAAGGCCAGTATTTATCTTACTCCCACAAGTAAGATGTGACCCAAGGTCGGGTCGGGAAAGTGGGGTTTAAAAATTGCCTGGGCAGTCTCGTCGGCATTCCCCGGTAGGGGCGCCTCAGGCAGTAAGCAATAAAAAAAAAAAAAAAAAAATTACTCCTTCCCAAAGAGGGGAGGCAAAGCCTGGGAAGGTGGACCTCCCAGAACTGCACAGGACAGACCCATTGACCGGCGTAAATCAAGCCCCGAAGGCCAAGACAATACCAGTATAGGGTGCAGTATCCACCGGAACAGATACTACACTTTGAGCTTAGCCAAAAGGCCAAGCTTAGTAGTAGTAGTAGTAGTAGTAGTAGTAGTAGTAGTATAAAAATATACTTCTGGCAAGTAAGCTAGAGAGAAACGTTTGTTTCATTCCGGAAGGAAATCATCACGACATAGCTTACTTGTCATAAGTATATTTTATTCTATTATACATATATATATATATATATATATATATATATATATGTATATATGTATATATATTCGAATATATATATAAATTCATGATATATATGCATATATAACATTACTACAACTAATATATTCGAAAATACATATATATATATATATATATATATAATATATAAATATATATATATATATTATCTATATCTATATATATAAATGCATAAAATAAGTATACATATGTATAAATAACATATGCATATATATAAATATACATACATGTAAAATACATACCAATATACATATATAATACATATATACATTATATAAAGTTATATCATATTTAAACAAACGAATGTGAAATTTCGACCTATTTCTCGCACTAACGGTAAAGTAAAACGCCCCATTTTCAGTTAATTCTAGTCTACACAATATACGCACTATCTTTTTTATATACTTCTTATTTAGATAAGATGTCAGTTACAAGGTTAACTAATTTGCATACTGGTTATTAAAAGGAGCATTTTATTAATTAACTATTATTTGTTATTGTTTTTTTTGTTTTGTTTTTAATTCAATCATTGTTTTTATTTTAATATAACAAATAGTCTTGTTTCGCAATATAGTTTTTATTTCCAGGACAATTATTTAGCATTTGTGTTCAAATGTTTCCTTCTTTATTGGGACTGGCTTGATTTTCAACGAGCTGTGATCTATTTCTAAATTGCAAGTGAAAAAAGGCAAAATTGATTTCTTCTTTCTTTACGTTATTTACGATCACATTTAAAAGATAAATAAATTTGTATCGAAATTACCAAAGTGTTCATGTTTATCTATCTATATGAAAAAAATGCGAAAGATTTTTTATACGGGTCATGGATGAAATATTTATTGTTTTAAGTTACTGTTTCACGTAGACAACTATGCGAAGCGATAGCGAGCGGAAAATCCAGCTAGTTATTGATATAGCTGTATCCTCTCGGATATTGGGGGCTTCGTTTGCTTGAGATCTACAGTCTTAATTCGATTTTGGTTAGATTTTCAGAGTGTGTTTTTCTTGTTTATAAAGATACATATGCATGTAGAAATATACATATATATAAATATGTGCTAAATATACATACATATATGTACATATATAAAATATACAATATATATATATATATATATATATATATACATATATGTACATATATAAAATATACAATATATATATATATATTATATGTATATGTATATATATATATTATATGTAATATATATATTATACTATATATATATTATATATAATATATAGTATAATATAGTATAATATATATATAGTATAATATATAAGATATATATAGTACAATCTATATTATATATATATAATATGTATATATATGTATATATTATATATAACATATATATATTATACTATATATATATTATATAATATATACATATATATATAGTATATATATATATATAATATAGATTGTACTATATATATATATTATATATTATACTATATATATATTATACTATATATATATTATACTATATATATTATACTATATGTTATATTTATTATATATATATATATATATACATTATATATTATATCATATATTAACTTATATATATATATTATATATATAATATATATATATATATATGTGTGTGTGTGTGTGTGTGTGTGTAATAAAAATCCATGTTAAGTTTGTATCCACAAGGTAAAGAATCCGGAAAATAAATGTCTACTGTGTTTATATAATAGTGCTCAATAGCAACTAGAACTATTTATTTATAATATTTTTATTCATTTTATTTGCATAAATAAAACTTATATATATATATATATATATATATATATATATATATATATATAGTAAATTATTTAAAAAAAATATTTTTACCTACGTACGACGTCGTTTCGAGCTTATGGCTCTCATCAGCGCAGGGAAGTAACAATCTCAGACGGTTATATATATATATATATATATATATATATATATATATATATATATATATAATTCCTATTTTATATAATATTGCTTAATGATATTTTATACTAGCAGAAAGATCCGACGTTGCTCGAGATTGAATGAGAATCACTACTATTTGCTTTTTGATTATGCTCATAACACAATAGTACTAACTTTGTTTTGACATAGCCCCTCGTCCCATTTCACTCCGTAATCTAGTTGGAAGGAGCTGAACTATTAGAAAAACTCTCTGAATTAGTGTTTTATGCATATGGTTTTCATTTTATTAAAATCGGGTATATGTCTTTGAAGTTTTAAGACGGTTACGTCCTCATGGGTCACTTACAGGTGGAGGCACGTAGATATTCGGCACGTAAAGGAGTATTTATTTACCTCCTCTCCAGGAGGTTAGGCACAAGGCCAGTTTTATCTTACTCCCACAAGTAAGATGTAACCCAAGGTCGGGAAAGTGAGGTTTGAAAAGCCAACGCCCGAGAAAGTCAGCACTCTGGCCATTAAAAATTGCCTGGGCAGCCCGGTCGGCATTCCCCGGTAGGGGCGCCTCAGGCAGTAAGCAATAAACTCACTCCTCTCCAAAGAGGGGAGGCAAAGCCTGTGAGGGTGGACCTCCTAGAACTGCACAGGACAGACCCATAGACCGGCGTAAATAAAGCCCCGAAGGCCAAGACAATACCAGTTTATGGGGTGTAGTATCCATCGGAACAGATACTACACTTTGATCTTAGCCAAAAGAGGAGTAACGTAAAGATTCAGGACCACTTCTATTGTCTTCCCCAGAAAATGTTCTACATATGATTTAAATTTCACTAAATTAGGATATATTTAACGTTTTAAGGGGGGCTATGTTTTCATAGGCCCCTAAAGGGTGCATCTACAGATTCAGGAACACTTATATAGTCGTCCCCGGAAATATTTTACCTAAGAATACACTTTTAGATTTTATGTAGATATTCTAACCTCTTTCTATAGAAAACACACAAACGTCATACACACAGACATTGAGTTTCATATATAGATAGAAGAATATTAAAAATTATTTAAATAATATAGGTTTGTCAATAATTTTGTGGTTTGAAATTTATAAACTAAATTTCAATCTGAAATAGCCATCGTATAATGGTCGACTTATATGAGTTTATGAAAATGTGTAGATGATGCCATTGACGATGAAAATATCATTTGAAACCTCACATGAACTGAATAAAGTCACTTTCACATGAGATTCTTCAGTCATTATTTCTATAATACTACAGAAATATATATATATATATATATATATATATATAATCCAGGTAGGGTAAAAATCCACAGGGTAGAAAGCCAAAGGGTAGAAATCCAAAGGGAATCAAACCGGGCTTATAAAAGAGTTCTCAATAAAAATATAGAGCTGTATTGTGAATGGTTTTTTTTATTCAAGCATGTACAAAGTCTGCTACACTGGCATGTCGATGTTATCGATCTACAGCTATCTAGAGCTGAGGTCTCATCAGGCAGAAGGTTTTTAGCTCCATTCTTCCTGGATTTCATCGCCCGGGTTGGATCACAAAAAAACCTTTCGCCTGATGAGACCTCAGCTCTTGATAGCTGTAGATCGATAACATCGACATGCCAGTGTAGCAGACTTTGTACATGTTTGAATAAAAAACATTCACTATATATATATATATATATATATATATATATATATATATATATATCTTTTGTTTCATTTTACTTCAGTCGAAGTTCTGAAAAAACAATGGGGCCCTTCCTTGGACTAACACTTGATCTCTATATGAGATGCATAAATATTCGAGTGTTCCATTAAAGTTCCCCCTAAATTCTCA
>OY744533.1:62368695-62421195 GCA_963556195.1 Sepiola atlantica | reverse complement strand
GAAAATCCAGCTCCACTCCAAAAGGGTATTCTAGATTGGAACAAAAATAAAAATTGCTTCAATCTCAAAGGATTTCTCCGACACTAACCGAGAAAAGTGTAGCATCAGAACAGATACTACATTTTGTTCCTAGCCAAAAATGACAAGGAACATTCGCGTGTGGTGTGTTCAGTAGGAGTTAATTTTCTTCTGAAATTGAAAATATTCAATCATGGTTACATTTTCAAAACTTAAAAATAAAAACTATCAAATTTTTACTTACGCACATAAAATACAATTTAAGACTTCTCCTAAATCTGTGAGATTTTTCAACTGCCTCTATTCTACAATTGAACCGTGTATGTTGTGCATTTGAATTGCGTTCTGTCGTTCTAAATGCAATCTACGCTAGCAAATCTACATAAAACAAAAGTGCGCAATGTCTGTAATTGTGTTCTTTGGTCCAACAGGTGCGCGTTCGAAAAAGAATTCTTTGCTTTCGGTTAGGAACACAAATGAACTATGTCATTTTTATTTCTGCCTATAAACTGTAATACAAGACATAAATTACTTTCTATTCGGCAGTTAAAGGCCCCAAAATACCTTTCGTATTTCGATAAAAGTTGACCATTTTAATCCAATATTAACAGATAAAACAGATCGTCGGCATCTGTGTATTGTACTAACTTGCTTGATCTTTCGAAAGTGATTTTGAATCCTTTAAAACTACGGATGAGGTAATTTCCGCCTGACTTAAACAGCCCAAAAGGTCAAATAAACATTATTTTTCTTTTTTTTTTCGCCCCCTAAACTAAAGGAAAGAATTATTTTTTTAACGCGGCTCTGTCGCATCAAAGAGTTTCGTTAATGCTTTACATTATTGCAAAAATTTAATAATCATCTAAAAAGTCCCACAAAACTATTGTGTTTTTCAACGAGCAATGTTATATATATATATATATATATATATATATAAACATATATATATAAACATATATAAACATATATATATATAAATATATATAAACATATATAAACATATATATATATAAATATATATAAACATATATATATATAAATATATATAAACATATATATATATAAATATATATAAATATAAATATATATAAATATATATATGTAAATATATATAAACATATATATATATAAATATATATAAATATAAATATATATAAATATATATATGTAAATATATATAAACATATACATATATAAACATATATAAATATAAATATATATAAATATAAATATATATAAATATAAATATATATAAATATATATATGTAAATATATATAAACACATATATAAACATATATATATATAAACATATATATAAACACATATATATAAACATATATATAAACACATATATATAAACATATATATATATACATATATATAAACACATATATATAAACATATATATATACATATATATAAACACATATATAAACATATATATATATACATATATACATATACATATATATAAACATATATATATATATATATATATAGACATATTTATAAGCATATATATAGAGAGACATATATAGAGAGAGAGACATATATATAGAGAGAGACATATATATAGAGAGAGACATATATAGAGAGAGACATATATAGAGAGAGACATATATATATAGACATATATATATAGACATATATATATATATATAGAGAGAGAGAGACACATATATATATATAGAGAGAGATATATATATATATATAGATATATATATATATATACATATACATTACACACACACTTTTTTACTTACTCCCCCCCCCCCCCCGACCACTTTACGGTCATCAATAATGAAGTTATATATGCATGTGTTTAACCAGGCCCCCAACTTATTAGGAGAGCCCTCCCCCCCCCACTTTTATAACTGTGCCGCCGGTCCTGTATATATACCAAACGTATTCGTGACCCATTTGGTCACAAACACTATTTATTCCACCTTTATTTCATTCGAAAATTCATAAGCTGTGACATGTCCGTTTAGACATTCTTCTTGAATAACTAAATTATCATTATTATTATATAGAAGTATAATTATTCGTTATTATTCTTATATAAAAATAAAGAGACGTATTTTTATATCTAATTAACGTACGTGCCTGTGGTGTGTACAGACATACTTATGCAAATTAGATGGGCACGCTGAAAAAAAAGGTAACTCTTTCTCTAAAGGCTCAAAAAGACATTAAGAAATATTACAGAGTGGTTGAAGCAACATAAAGTGAGAGGCGCGAGAAAAATACAGAGAGAGAGAGAGAGAGAGAGAGAGAGAAAGAGAAAGAAAGAAAGAAAGAAAGATAGAGAGAGAGACAGACATGTTCAGGTAATTATAAATTACACCTACTTAGAATAATTAATTAAAACATTTTTTTTTCAAACAAGTCAATCTGAGAATTTAGGTATGCCATTTAGATTATATAAGTATATAGGAAAACAAACATTGATAAACTCACATTAACTATAATAATAGAAACACACACATACATATATATATATTATACATATATATATACTAATTAATTAAGTTCAAATATTAACAAAATGAACAAAACCAATACTTTTCAAAAGTGCTCAATATATATTACAGCTTTTTATATTAAAATAAACGTAGTTTGAGTATCCGACAATTGTTTCAGAACCTCTTCGGCTCCTCCTCAGGGATTATATATATATATATATATATATATATATATAAAGGGAGTAAATATGAAATTTAAATTTCATATAAAAAGGAAAATTAGTTTCTGGAATAGTGGATAAGCAAGTGAACATGCTAGTAGAAATAAGGATACAAACACATCATTAAAGTTGGACCAAGATATTTCCGTCGACTAGTTCGACCATATTCATTTTGTAATTCAAATGAATATGGTCGAACGAATCGACCGACATATATTGGGTCAGCTTTAATGATGTGTTTGTGTCCTTATTTCTACTAGCATGTTCACTTGCTCATCCACTATTCCAGAAACTAATTTTCCATGTGTGTGCGTTTATGTAAATACCATACATTATTTAGTATTTAAATTTAAAAATGCATATCCTGCTCTTGTATTTTTTACAATCGACCACTTTGATCTTTTTTCTCACACGAGATACATGCTTTCATATATATATATATATATATATATATATATATATATATATAGTAAACTAGGTATAAATAAATAAATAAGAGGAAAGAAGAAACAATAGAAAATTGGTCTAAGTAAAACCAATATCGATGTACGCAAGTCAAATTATCGGAATTTTTTCTTAATACATGAAATATGAATTCTTTTATATTGCTGTCGGTCCGAAAGTTTTGTTGTTGTTGTTGGTGGGTTTTTTTTTTCTTTCTTTTGTTTTTCGTTTTTGTTTTTAGAAACCATTGTTCTTTTTTGTTGTTGTTGTTTTTTATTTTATTTTTTCTTCTCGTTTTTTTTTCTTCTTTTCTTTTGTTTTTCTTTGTAAAATAATCCGGGTAAGTAATTCACTTTCCTACATTTTCATTGTCCGTCCGTTTCGTGTCGGTTGAGAAGGCCTGCGACTCTCTGTTCGGAGAAGGGGAAAACAGGTCACGCACTCCCAGTGTGAGACACAGATAAAGAGAAAAGAAAGAAAGAAAAAGTTCATCTTGGCCCTCCGCAGGGGGAAGACACAATTACAAAAAAAAAAAGACAAGAAAACTTGTTTCACATACCTGGAAAAAAATACCTATGTATTTATTTATTTACAGTGTAAAACTTTAATGTTACACTTTATATAAAAGTGTAAAAAAGACAAAAAAAAAAAATTTTTTTACAATTATTTATAAGTAAATACATTTCGAACAATTTTCAAGCGAACTCTTTCGATTATTATCATAATTAAAATACTTAATAGTTAAGTTAATTAATTAATAATTAACCTAATTATTTGCGCATTAAATAGTATACGGGCCGTGGCACTTTCACTCGCTTCATCTTCGCACTTGCTATGTTTTGCGTTCTAAAATAAATAAATAAATCCTCATTCAATATACATAGTGTAAGGCGGGTTAATCTTAATATATACTCCTAATATGTAATGTTAATCAAGATTAAAAACTTTTTTTAAGTTGCATATCTAGTATTCGGTTTTGTTGGGTAAGTTTCTTCGTAGAAATGTCTAAAAAAAGATTTGAATAAGGAATTGTATAGAGTTAAATCAAGCAACAGAGTTTGTATAAACTGTACAAAAGAAAGAAAAAAGTCTGCAAAAGGGAATTGTGTTCTGTCTGAGTTGGGAAAAAAAACTAATGTAGGTATTTTCGGCCAAGTCGCTTCAAGGAAAAATGCAGTTCTCTCTAACATGGACGAGCTTAAACTCTCTCGTCGTCATTAACATAATCGTTGGTGAAGCGCCGCCTTCAAACGAATACAAGCTTTTGATTGGTTACGATAGGACTTAACATGTCAATCAAGAGCACTTTTGCCGAAATGAACAATTCTGATTGGTTGTAAATATGTTGAGCTGTCAATTATACTTTGCGCTATCCCCGCCCATGGCCACAATGGGTCCCGTACAGATGAAAAAGATGAAAACACGAGGACGCTGTATTGTCATGTATTCTGCCGCTAACATAAATAAGTCACATCTGGATATTAACGTTACTAAATTTACATTTGGATTTTAAAATTGGATTTTTGACGCAGAAAGGTTTTCTTTTCGTTTTTAATGTCGGATTGTTTAAATTTGTGAAGGATTTTTTATTTATTTAATTAGCAAGGAAGGAGTGCGACCGCGGCGTAGTGATACCAGTCAGTAGGTGATGCGGCTGGACTACCACAAAGGAGAGAGAAAATGGGAAAATGTCTGATGGCGGCGTGAGTTGAACGAAACTTCGGAGTAACTAACCAAAACAACTTCATTGGAAGTTTTTGTTCAAGCTTTCCCCAGCTTTTTTAATTTCCGCGCAGAGTAATGCTAAATACTGATATTCCTGTCGGCTGTCGATTTTGGGATAGTCAAAACGAAAGGTAAGCAATGAGCCGAGGACGAGAGGAAAAAAAAAAGAATTTCCCAATAATACGAGGGTCGCCATTTTGTTTAAAAGGGTTTCCCATTTTTGTAGTTCGACGGAAAAACATGGTTTTAAACGCCGTTTTTTCACCCCTAAAAATGTCGATTTTTTCCTAAATAAAGACGGTCTCTGATTCCTCGGACATTAATCTTCGTTTTCATCCTGATTTTGTCCATCGTCGACCACTTGTTTCTTATTAGTGAATGCATTTTTATCTTCTGTCTCATCATGTCTTTCTCTTTCTTCTCTGACACAAATCCTTGGTTTTTCTAATATTAAAAAAAAAAACACGCAAAAAAAATAAACAATTCACATTTAGTTAACTTGTTATTTTTTTTTTAATAAATTATAATATTTACATCGATTTCGATCGTTTGATTATAAAAAAGATTAAAACTTGAAATGTCAGAAAAAAGTAGGCAAAAAAAAAAAGCAACAAATCTCAAAATTGTTTTCATTTTAACGGTCAGATTTATTTGGGTTCTCATTTTTATTTATTAAATCTTTTTTATTTATTACAATAGAAAATTAAATTTCATTTTTTTTTTTTCGAATGGAGAATTTATTTATTAAATTATATGCGTAATAATTTCTAACTCTATTTAAACCCCAATCGAAACATCTTGTTGAATAGAAAAAAAGCTTTGTTTTTCCACCCAAAAAATGCGTGTGTGTCCATTTTCTTTTTTTTTTTTCACCATTTTTCTTTTTACGACAAAAACACAAATCTTTGACATTTGAACAAAAAAATAATTTCTCGATTTATTTAATGACTGAAAAACAAATAAAAAATAAACGGAGATTTATTTTTTGCTTAAGTTTAAAAAATAAATAAAAACAACCATTTTTTCTTCAATATTTCAAAATATTGACATAAAAACAAATTTATTAAAATATAGATTTAAAAATTTTTCTTTTATTCGAATATTGATTTTAAAAAAAAGAAAAGTAATCATTTATTTTTCAAAATATTGTGATTTTAAATGTTTTTCTTTGTTTGATATGGGAATCGCATTGTTTATTTTCTGAAAGTTAAAAAAATAAATTTTACATCAAATCAATTTTTTTCTTCTGGAAAAAATAAACAATACAATTTTAAAATCAATCAATACGGAAAATTCATTTTGAAAATCTATTTTAAGAAATAAGATTATTAATTACCAGTTTTATTTTAATACCCCGTTTTTGATTTAAAAAAAAAAAAGCAACGAATTATTTGAATTTTACCTAAGTTCACTGCATAGCGCAAGGCCAAATATACAAAACAAGGTAGGAAGATCGTGTTGCGCCATTCTTTCATGTTATAATTATAAACTTCATTAATTTTTTTTTTTTTAATTTTGCAAGCAAAATTAAAATTTATTTTCGGTTAAAAACTTTTTCCATCTTAGATTTTTTTTTTTTATAACTGAATCGTAATTAAAAGAATTTAAAAATATGTATTCTTTCGTGCAATAATTAAAAAAATATATATAATCAATAACAACCAACTGTTGCCAGAAAATAACAAATACCCCCCCCCCCTAAAAAAAAACTAAACTTAGTTCATTTATATAATAGAGGCGTGGTTGAGAAAGCACAATTAAACCGTAATACTTGCCATTTACTTTTTAACTTTAAAAGTTAAAAATTGCTTTCTATTCATCAATTTAAATGACTTCAAAATCACTTTCGAAACATCCTTTCGTTTTCCATTTAAAGATTTTATTTTAAAAAATATTGTGCAAAATTCGTTCGATTTTGAAAGTAATTGATCACTAGAATTTTCAAGTTTTCCAAAGTCAAGTATTACTGTTTTCTCCAAATAAAAAAAATATTTTTCCGTCGCGCCACTATTGCATCAAATATCTTTATTATACAAATATCAGACAAGATATGTGTAATTTGATAAATACATATTGATTTTTATAAATATGCTTTGGTACGACAGGGGCGCGTGAGAAAATTAGTTGGGGGTTGGGTATGTTTAAATTTATTGTAAATTGAACTCCCTCCCCCTTCTTCCCGGGTGGAATTTCAAATTATCTCCCCTTTTACTCCCTCATACAGGCTCGCTCAAACATCTTTGTATCAATAATATGATGACCACTTCTTGTGTTTCTCGCCTCTACGTGTCTTATACATTATTTTCTTTACTATTAATCGATAATTTATTTAAATAAAAATTTAATTTACAAAATTAAATCCAACAGAATACATTTCGATTTCTTTGTAAACAAGTCAGCTTTTAGTCTTTTAATAGTTGGGGAAAAATGCATCGTGACTCTTAGGAATTTGGAAGCAAGATACAGCTAATTTAATAATAAAATGAACATGTACTACTTTCTGACAATAAAATCCCTTTTTTTTTTTTTCCTTGTGATAAGTTGCCAATGGATCTCCTCTCCAGTAAACCACGCATGTTTTTCTTAAGAGCCATCCATCTCGGCTTAAGCGTATTTAGGGGCTCGACCCCCTCCCCCCTCGAATACATTCGTCCTATTCATAGTACATTACAGAATCAAACCTCAAATCATTATCATTTCGGAATTCTATCCACTTGTTTACTTGCCTCCTCACGAGGGCAAAAGGGTTTTATTTGTGTGTGCTGAAAAATCCGGCTTCCAAAAGAAAGGGGGACACTCTGAATTGGGGGTTTTAAAAAAAAAATTGCCTCAGTCTAGGAGGATTTCTCCTTACTGATTACAGAACAGATACTATACTTTGATCCCAGTCAGTTACGTGATATAACAATATTTGTATTCCAAATGACGTCATGTACATTTCAATATTTAAGCTGAATTTAAACTAAATGCATAATTTTTATTGAATAGTTTCTTACATAAATTAAATCTACCGCCCCGGAAGTAGGTGATCATTTTACGTTAATAAAAAAAAAAAACTCCATACAGTTCACAAGGTTTACATAAAAAAAACTTCAGAAGTGATTTTGAAGCCTTTAAACTGTCGAAAGATTTTTTTTTAATTTCTGGTTCGAATTAAAAGGTTGACATCAAGAACGTTTTTTATACAGTCAAAAGGCAGAATACGGACGTGCGTCATATACAAAATCGCTACATTCAAAATATCTTCAGTGGATTTTTTTTCGGTAAAAGTTCTGCATTTTTCCTATTGAAATAAAATTATAGTTTAAGTTGTTAAATTTTAACTGAGTAAAAGAATTAATGATTGGCAGCCATCGATATACGATTATTCGTCAATATAAAAATCGTATTAAATTATTGACTAATGAGAAATCCTTCAAGACTGAGTCGAGTTTTTATCCCCATCGAGAGTGCCCTTTTGGGAGCTGGATTTTCCACATTAAAATCTTGTTTAACTTTGTTCTCGTGGAGAGGCAAGTAAATTGGAACTAAGTATTTAAGTCAACTGATGAAACTACTTAAATACATAACCCAGAACTTCCCATCTTTGAAACACGTTACCACGGGATAGCTTCCCTGTGGGCTACAATATGGTCGTTTTTAAATCCAATGTCAACAAATACGTCAAACCGTCCTCATAAGTAATCGAATGTTGTTCATTTCATTCATAGTTTTTAATATTCTCATAAAATATTCAACTGCCAATCTATCCATCGCATGAAAACCTTATCCTCGAGTGGTGTTTAGCCGTGATAAGTTTTCACTCAATAGTAAAAACAAATAATAGTTGTCAAAAACATGGCAGTTAATGATTCTAACTTTTACGTTAGATAAAAATGTTAAGATTTGCAGTAAATTCAATTATATTTCGAGACTAAAAATACAATTAAACGAGGTTTTAAATGTATTTCATCAATATTCAAAAACAATTAAACCAAAAATCTCTTCCAATTGTAGAATAGGGACCCTTGAACGGGGTTTATAATTTTTGGAAGCTATTACAATTAACTAAACAATATTTTGTATCCCCATCCGTAATATCTCTTAATCTTTCTATCTCTTATTTATATAAAGTTAGGTACGTGTATATGTTTATATAGTTGTACTGTACAGGAGTAACTCCTAAATTAATTAACCGATCATTATGTATTTTGGAACACAGCTGTTTGGCGTAAGGGATCGTAATGTGGGCCATATTTAATTTCATGCAGGTGGGCAATGGAAGTCCTTCATAGAAAATTCAGATACTTCCGGTTTTTGTCAAACTTTAACAATGGGTATTCGACATAAGTTAATAAAATATTCACCAAATGTTAGTTTCTTGAAGGTATTTTAGGGGGCATAATATGGGCAAATATTCTCATTTGAAGATTATTTGCATTGAATGTGACCCATAGTGATGAGACATCAATTAAGCAAGATTCCCTTAATTCCAATTTCTTGAGACCTTAAATTTTAGACATTTTCTAAAATCAAAATCATGTAATGGATTTTGATCAAAATTGGAATAAGGATTCTAGACATAAGGTTTAGTGGCGTTATATTTTCATTTTCGTACGGAGACATAGAAGTGGTGCAAAACTGCTCTGTCCCTGGAATTAATTGTACTCGTTCTTGGACGAGCATTTTTTTCTAGTCGATTATAAGACAACTACGTGTGTGCGTTTTCCTCACGTGACTTTGAAAATTACACTTAGAATTAATTATTAATTTTATTTACTATTTCTTGAAATCAAAAAATGCACAGCAAAAACTTTCAAAATTCCATTTAACAAGATAATTTAATTACGAAATGAAATTCACCAGAATGCGTTTCGATTTCTTCGTAAACAAATCTGCCATTTTAATCTCTTGTGAATTGTTGAAAAAAAAAGGATCACCCCATGACCGTTCGAAGTTTGAAGGGAATTTGAAAGCATTTTAAACTGTCGAATGGAAAGCCATTTTAAATAGTCTTTTTGAAAAAATTCTAACAGTCCTCATTAGCTATTTTCATCCAATGACATTAATAAACTTATCCCTTTTATAACAATTTCATTCAATTAAAATTTATTCTTAATTTCGAAAATCCTATTAAAAACACAAACGAACGGCATAGTTATATAAAAAGTAAAACTACTCCAGGATTTTCTCGGCCTTTTGGCTAAGATCAAAGTGTAGTATCTGTTCCGATGGATACTGCACCTCATAGACTGGTATTGCCTTGGCCTTCGGGCTTGATTTCCGCCGGTCTATGGGGCTGCCCTGTGCAGTTCTAGGAGGTCCACCCTCCCAAGCTTTGCATCTCCTCTTTGGAAAGGAGTAAGTTCAGTGCTTACTGCCTGAGGCGCCCCTACCGGGGAATGCCGACGGGGCTGCACAGGCATTTTTTGTAGACTAGAGTGCTCAAATTCTCGGGCGCTGGCTTTTCAAATCCCACTTTCCGACCTTTGGGTCACATCTTACCGCTGTGGGAGATAGATAAATAAATACTACAGGACAGCATGTTCTCAGATTTTGTATAGATATGTTTAAATAACAATTCCTTTTGTGTGTAATACATTCAGTATATATTCAAGCGAACGTAAGCATCATCAGTAGCTGACTCGAAATATTGTTTATAATGCGAACAAGACAACGGTGTTTTCCAAATTAATACAATTGAAGATACTTAATTCTTATATAGATTTTCTTTTAGGTGTGCCCAATTATTATATATGTCAAAAAGTGGAAAGAAACTTTTTCAAAAAGTCCAACTAAAATAAACTATTTGCCCGGTTTTAATAAAAATCTTCTGTATATGAAATAATTTTTAAAAAAATCTATTTCATTTAAATAAATGTTTACTGTAAATTTAAAATGCAAAATGATTTTTTTTTGTTTCACGCATTGACCTAGTTAAGAAAATGTATATCTTTGAAAAGAAAATTGAATAAAGTGATATATAAGAAATGATTAAATCTATAGGAGTTGTTATACTTTAATGCCTTATTAAAGACAATGTTTCGCTTTTTTTGCTTTTTTAATTATCACATTATAAAAAAGTAAGCTCACGATTAAGAAAAAAAGCCAAAAAACGGAACATTATCTTTAATAATAATTAGGGATTAAAGTTTAAAAAATCCTATCGATTTTATTACTTAATCGATTATTTATTTTTCATATTTCTTCATTCAATTCTCTTTCCAATGATATAAAATTTATTTTGGTACATCAACTCAATTACGAGAAAACGTATTTTTAACTTAGTTTTTGTTTCGCGCATTGACCAAGAAAAAGCTAATTTTGCCTGTTAAATTTACATTATAGTAAAAAGTTTATGCATATTTCTTATTTATTTTTAGAGATGTTTTAAAGTTAATAATTTTAAATCACTGTAACGGAAGGCATATTTGTTTAAAGAAAATATTAAAGTTTAGCTAAAATATCAACATTTTATTTGATCATTCTATATGAAAAATAAAAATATTTAAAATACTTGTTTCAGTCAAAATTGTAATATTTATTTTTTACGGAAGCCCCACACTGATATAATTAGCTAGTTTCGTTTGTTTGTCTTTTGTGGACACTGCTGCTGATAATATGCGTTTTCTTTACGTTTTTGGCCCACCATACTTGATTTAAGAAAGTAGGTATGGTAAACACAGCTTAAAAAATAGCCCGGTCCATAAACTGCATACAGTTTATGGACCGGGCTATTTTCTAGATAGGATTTTCAAGTTAAATTCAATTTTTACGGTATTCTTTGTTTATTAAATTGTTCTGTAAAAGTACAGAATAGTTAATTAAACCCCACCTCTCCATGTTAAGAATGGCTTTCTAAATTATAACGTTATTTCAGTCCGGTCCGTAAACTGCATAAGTATCAAACAATATTAAAATCAGATAAAAATGTATTTTATGTAATATAGATCTGATTTCATTTTTTTTTTTTCACAAGAATTTGAGAACTGCTTTTTAATAAGTTTTTTTTTTTTAATTGAAACACTTTTTTTAGCATTTTTAATTAACGCTTTAAAAACATGACAATTGTTCGCTATTTTCGTTAGCCGTTTATTGGGCATACCTAAATATCAATAAAATTGTGAGACGACTTGAAGTGCATGTGTGAGTGTTTTCGTCGTCCCAACGTAATTTTGATAATTACATGTTTAATTATTGATCGAATATTTATTGAAATCAAAACTGCAATAGCGTAGACTAAATGTCTTATTTGAAACAAACAAAAAACAATTTAATTTCATAAAATCCATCAGACTCCCTGGCAACGCCGGGAGTGTACAACTAGTAAATACACATAGGGTGGTAGTTTGCTTGAAGCATTGTGTGCATTGTATAAAACATCGTAGTGACAGGGCGTATCGTACAATACGTGATATTCTGCAAATATAAGAACATGCAATTATGTCTAAAGAAAGCAACGATAACAAAGAATTTATTCCTTTATATATCTTTTTATATTTTAGGCCATCATTCTAATATTTCTAGAATGTATATGTAACAATAATAAAAAGGTGGTTTTCTTCCAACTTTACACCAGTTGGATCATTAAATCAACTAAAATGCATTATGACCGTTTCTATACACTTTAAAACTGACCAGGAAAATGAATTCTGAAATTTATTTATATATGTATATAGTACGAGCAAAACAAACAAAACTCCCCGACTTTCCGGCAGCATTCTAGCTGAAGGCTTCTTTACAGAAAAACAAACAATTTTCATTTCACATTTTGGTAATTTGGTGAAAAGCAACAGTGTTTAATAGAAACTGTTTATAAAATTATGGTACTGATATCGATCCTGACCCAGTTTTCGTGAGGTTCGACTCTGATGCGTTCGGCTGTCCTACGCAAACGCCCGAGTGTTGACGAGCCGAATGGTACCAGACGACAATTTTGATACGGTGCTGCGTCCTGTGATTGTAATTTATATTTTCAAGAGATTTTCTAAAAGAAACAACAAAAAACAAAACAAGCAAAACATAGCGAAGTTACTGTTATCAAATAAATCTTTTTATTTATTTTGATACGTTGCTGCGTCCTATAAATTTTAGTTATAGTTGCAAGAAATTTTTTAAACAACAAAACAAGCAAAACAGAGCGAAATTACTGCTAGCAAATAAATATTTTTAACCCTAAACCCTAACAACAACAAAAAACAAAACATTTATCATAGGACGCAACACTGTATCAAAATTGTCGTCTGGTACAAATCGGCTCGTCAACTCTCGGGCGTTTGCATAGGACAGTCGAACCTCACGAAAACTGGGTCAGGATCGATATCAGTACCGACATTATTATGCAAATTAAGCATCTAGATAAGTGTTTTCCGATCGGTAGATATATAGGGTATTTGAAAATATTTTTATCTACAATTGAATTAAATAAGCCTCTAGGGTGTTTTGATATAAATATATTTCGGATAAATGAAGAAAAACAAACTTTCGCATTTATTCATTTATATATATGTGTGTGTGTAAAAAGTCCAAACAGCGAATTCAATTCCAATTCCGGAGCTTTAGACCGACTGACGATCGTGCACGAGTGTGAAACCATGGTAATGGTATAAAAACAACTAGTCTTTTTTATGACTCGAATTATTCGGTCTACGGGTCCAAATTCTAGTATGCATTAAATTGTTTTCAACGCCAATACGTAGTTAAAGCAAAATAAATTGTTTTGCACTATTGAAATAATTTCCAAGGCTATTGATAATGTTTACCCACTTATTTATTTTTATTATCGCGTGTTTGAATTTGTTTTGAAACATGACGTTCTATGACATCACACCAAAGCTATAATTATGTTAAGGTAATGTTTGGTTAGTAGAACATCAGACTGAAGATCGCAAGGTTTCGGTTTTCGGTATCTGCTTAATTTGTTGGAAATTTATTATTAATGCAATATTTTTCGTTTCTAAAAGTAGTTAAGATTTCTGATATTTCGAAATGAGACAAATTCTGTAATGTATTTATTGCGTTAAAAAAAATTGTAACTGACGGACAGACTCTCTATTTATATAAGATATTAAGCTTTGGCTGAGAAGGCATCGGGCATTATATACAAAATCAAAAATTCTGAACCAGTCAAAAAAGCAGTTTCTTGCGACTATCAGTGTGTGTGTGTGTTTGTATACACATATATTTCTTTATTCATTAGAAGAAAAGTGACACGTTGAGTCACTCATTGAGCTCGGGTTAACTTGTTTGAATCAGGAAAAAGTGAGTTTGCAAAGCCAGTTTAATATAAAAAAAAATGAAAACAAAATCCAAAATTTAGCCTCTTTCTACTAACTATATCTTCCTCTCCGTCTACGGGTTAAATATTATTACTGCGTTTTGTCGTGTTCCCTAATGGGCCATTCCGGTGTATTTTGGGTTTTTTTTTTTTAATTCTTAGCTACAACTATTAATAAAGAGTGACGGAAGCGAGAGTAATAGACGGCGTATAGAATAAAATGGGGGGGGGGATGGGTCACACAACTGAGAAAGGGTGATTGATAGGAAGTTAGTAAGAGATGGGTTACTTGCAAGTTATGGCCAATTAAAATTGAAGGTTTTTCAAAACATAACTCAATCCTAAAAAATGATGAATATTTTAACATGTATTTTGTATGATTAAAATATATAGGAAAAACCTTAGGGAAATACAAATCGATTAACTCTGCTTTAGGTGAGTAGAAAGTGGACCTTTGGTTTACTTTCGACAGCCTCGTAACTCTCGCTTTCCTTATTTTATCCTTTAGTGCTCACATTTCATGAGCAATGTGTCTGACAAAGGGGAAATAATTGCTGTTTTCTGGGTCGGAATCTATCCGTGTAACACTTATTGTTGGGTTTGTTTTACCTTGAAGTAGTATTTTTAGCTCCTTACATCAAGTGGCTTCATGCCTTGTCTGGCGTGACTTCCATAAAAAAAATCTAATAGATGGATGTGTATATCTTTACTTGCATGAACCTTTTCTTGTCTTAAATGAAATATCCAACCATCACTTTTTAGTTTTATTGAATAAAAAGAAAACCTGACCCATTTGTTTATAATACATTTTTATTATTTAGAAAAACAAAATGATTAAATATCCATCTAGCTAGAGGGAAAAATGTCTATACGAAAATATTGCTTCCCATAATTGTTTTTTAGAATAAAAGAATCTATTTTGTATTATCTCAATTAGTTAATATCTATTTATGAAGTTGGGCCATTTATCACACTGACAGTGATATTAAAAAACCAAATTCATATTCAAAATAAAAGAATAGCTTTTTAATATACTGATCAGGTGTATGCAATCGACGTCCTGAGATTAACTAATTTACATATTGATTTGCAAAGTGGCATCTCATTAATTCACTATTCATTTTCTAATTCAATGTTTTTTTTTTAATTTTTATGATAAATTGTTCTATTTTTTATATCGTCGGTAAGAATCTTTTCCGGTCAATTTACTTTTGGATGTTGCGATCCAGTTGTACAAAAACAAAGCCCCAAACAAAGAGGTCAGCAAACCCTCCTACGACATAAATTTCATTACAAAAATTAAGATTATTCGGAAGAGTAACCCACCCCTGATTTATATGTTTAGCTTTTGTAAGTATGGGTGGTCGGAAGGACAATAATCTCGGTAAAAATCTAGGTCAATGACTTCTTTTAAGTAATTACATAAAGTTAACATTATGAAATAAAGTCTTGGAATTTAATTTATTAATATTAAAATAAAATTAACGTCATGGAATGTTTTCATTAGACATTTTTTGAAAAAAAAAATTGCATGTATCCCAAAATATCAATTTTTATTTATTAATACTAAAAATAAATTAATAAAATTAATGTCATGGAATTTTTAAATTTGTTTTTTGTTATAAATTTGTTTTTTTTTTTCTGTTTTAGGGATAATTAATTTCTTTAAACTTCATAATACAAACGGATATAGTATCAGATATTGTCGAAAAAATGACATTTAGTATTAATGAAAAAATTTCTTCAGGAAAAAATTTAATGACAATTTTATTTAATTTTTTAATATAAATAAAAAAAATTATATTTTTACCGAGTCTGATCATTTTAACGTAATTATTGTTCTTCCGATAATCCATACTTACAAACGTATAAATCTGGGGTGGGTTACTATTCCGAATAACCAAAATTAACTTCTACTATAATGCATTTCAATTCATTTGTAAACATCAAACAATCAGACATTTTATTTTGTTTAATTATAAATTAAAAACAAAGCCCCTAACACACCAGCCAAGGAAATAAGTCAGTGAATAATATTTTAAATATTTTTATATCGTGGATAAAGGCTTATTTTGGACGAAAAGAGATTTTCCGGTAAATTTACTTTGGATAGTTCCTGTTCTTGGTTCCCTCAATTTTCCTCAACGCCGTAACACAGGTCCCACAAGTTGTAAAAAAAAATGGTATTATTCGGACTACTGTCCTCATCGTGTTTGTATATTCACAGCATTTTGACCGGTGTAACCTCTGACCTTCTTGTCGAACTTGGGTTTTTTGTTGCAAATGGTGAGCTACACACTTCACAGGAATAAGGTTTCTCCCCAATGTTTATTCACATGTTGATTTTTTTTTTTTTTTTTTTTTTAAATAAATGCACCCGGAGAGATTCAGAGGTTACAGCGGTGGAAATGTTGTGACTATAACAACCAAGATGAAAATAGTAGTCTGAATAATACAACTTATCAAACTTCATCTCAAAAATTTTGAAAAGAAAAATTGTATCCTTGACATATTCCACTGATTATTGTTACTTAATACTTAACAAAATCAAAATAATTATTGCGTTTAAATACATTTTCGGCTGAGAGTGAAGACAAAAATGAAAGTGTTTTTAGAAAAATTTGCATTTTGGGAGGAATGAATAAGTTTTTGCAGATTTAAGACACATTTTAATAAAAAAAAAAAAACTATTAAAAACAAAGCCCCCCCCCCCCAAAAAAAAATTACATATCGTGGATACAGGCTTATTTTCAATGGAAAATAAATTTCCATTTGTCTTAATTATTAAGAACATGTATAAGAACAGTATCAAAGTGTATCTGTTCTGATATTAAACTTAAGCTTTATTCTCGGTCAGTGAAGGAGAAATCTGTCTAGACTAAGTCAATTTTTATATTTGTTCCAATCCTTTTTGGAAACTGGATTTTCACCCACATTAAAAACTGCCCTCGCGGAGAGGCAAGTAAATAGGAACAGATGTAATTTGACAACCGTGAATATAAACAACTTACGACGTTGTATTTTTTTCTGCAATTGAATAAAAAAGAAATGCATCTTTATGAATCGTTAATTTTTAGATGGAAATGTTTTTTTGTCAGTAATTTTTTTTTTTTTCAAAGGAATAAAAACGAAGACAAACTATTGATCTTAACCCAGACTGGGATCAAATCAACTGTTCAATTTCGAACCCTTGATTATCTCAGCAAGGCTCTGCTCAGAGCAGATTTTAAATTCGGGGTTCAACTGCAAATTTTCAGCCCCCCCCCCCCCTCATTCCTATTTGTTTATTGGGAAGAGAAGTGACTTTCTCAATAGTATTTTAATATTATCTTTCTATTAAGTTACTATCCGGCATTAAGTAGTAAAGTTTACCTAGGATTCCTCAGTCAATCCCATGTTCTTTTGCATCCGACCGATAACATTACCCCTTTTTCTTTTCTTTTTGTACATTTTATAATCAATTTTAAGGGGGGGGCAAGGGTGTACCTAGCACTGATTACGTGGAAGAGGGTATAAGTACAATTTCATTAATTGAAATCAATTTTGGTAAATTTATAATCTTTAACCCCTTCGAGACACATTCAGTGTTTCTCTATGAGCACTCCTGCTCGTGAACCTCATATTAATATTTTTTTTTTCTATAATTTAAGTTACAAAATAAAGTAAAACTTATTTCCATTTTATGAACCTTTGATAAAATAGAAATATACTTATCCAAGTACCTTGAGTAATGCTGTTTCAGAATGTATCTGGTTATGGGGATCCAAAATTCCGTTAATAAACACAGGAACTCAAACTTATATATATATATATATATATATATATATATATATATATATATATATAAACAGTAACCATGTTTTTTAAAAGAAATTTCACGTTTTCAAAAAACATAACATTTCTGTGATGTATATTTACGACTCGTTTCTCTGGAGGTGAGCTAACCAACGTTATTATATCAATATCGGCTCTACTACACTTCAAGATCATCAGAAAAGTTCTCAAATTGAAAAGTCTTGAAAAAAACCTACACCACACCAGACGTATCTATACATATATGAAAGAATAAAAAAAAATAAAGACAATTTATTGATCTTCTTAATCCAGACTGAAATCAAATTGACTGTTTAATGTCGAACCAATTTTGATCCTTCAACATTCAAATGATTCTTAGGTCATCTCAATTGAGCTGTGCTAGTAAAAGTAATCTCAGAGCAGACGTTCAAATTCAGGATTCAATCATTGACCTTTACACACACACCCTTTCCCCATCCGATTTACCCGTAAAAATATTCGGGAAGGGACTTCATAGTATAAATAGTCTTGGCCTTTTGGCTAAGATCAAAGTGTAGTATCTGTTCTGATGGATACTACACCCCATAAACTGGTATTGTCTTGGCCTTCGGGCTTGATTTACGCCGGTCTATGGGTCGCTCCTGTCATGACCACCGAGAGTTAACTCTCGGTGGCCATGGTCCTGTGCAGTTCTAGGAGGTCCACCCTCCCAGGCTTTGGGGAGGAGTAAGTTTATTGCTTACTACCTGAGAGGCCCCTACCGGGGAATGCCGACGGGACTGCCCAGGCAATTTTTAATTGTCAGAGTGCTCACTTTCTCGGGCGCTTGCTTTTCAAACCCCCACTTTCCCGACCTTGGGTAACATCTTGTGCGAGTAAGATAAAACTGGCCTTGTGCCTAACCTCCTGGAGAGGAGGTAAATAAATACTCTATAAAAACTAGATTATGAAATAGTGATGGGAAGAGGTTCTTAAAAGTGTGACGCCTTCTGGTAATTAGACCCCACCACCACCACCCACTTACCCCGAGTTGTTGTTAAATTAAATAATTGATCAAATATTATCAGAACACTGAATCGTTATTCAAGGATGAAGGAAATCAACAACTGAGATAGGATCAAATATTTTACAAAACGTTTGTGAAAATGTCCGAAAAGATTTTACAGCGAACAATTTTGGCGTTTACTTTCGAAACGCTTATACATGGAAAAACATCGTAAGTGGGTTCTTTGAAACGACATGGGCGCAGGAGAAAAATAAATTTGTGTTTTATAGTTTAGGCACACAAATCAACCCTTATACTTGTCTTTTGGATTTTTTTAAATCGACATCTTTACGGCATCAAAATTACTTTTGAAGTTTTACAAGTAGATTTGTTGTCGATATATTCTTTTGGCTGCGAGCAAAGTGTAGTATCTGTTTCGATACTACACCTTATCTTTTCTGTCCTCAGTCGGTGAAGGAGAAATCTTTCAAGACTGAGACAATTATTTTTGTCCCAATCCAGAATACCCCATTTTGGGGAAAATGGATTTTACCTACATTAAAAATCGACTTTGTGTTTAACTCTGCCCTCGTAGGGAGACAAGTAAATAGGATTGTTGATAGATTACAAAATGGTTGGCGTGTTTACTATGGTAGTCCTTCCAAATTCGAAAGTAATTTGATGCCTTTAAACTATTGATTAGAAAGTAATGTTTGTTTTTCGGAAATCAATCGCTTTTTCTTTTTTTTATAATTTAACGTAGTTTTTCTGATTTTGGACCACAAAAAAAACTTTTCATCCTTCTATTTATGAATCAAATTACATTTTTTTTTTTTAAATCTATTTTTTGATCTTCGTCCATAAATAATAGTCTATCTAGTAGTTTAGTTTAAATATAAGTAAATCAATATTTTATTTACAAATGGCCGCCAGCGATTGAGTGAAAGTTACATTTTCAAGACTAAAAGTCAAGTACAATTTAAAACTTATCCAAAATGTGTTTATTGTTGGAACTTAATTCTTATTTCAGTCAAGGAAATTTTGAGTTAAGTGGAATTCGGCATTACTCCCAAACTTTTTTTTAGTTAAACCGTGTTTTAAAAATAATAATAATTAAAAACATTAAGTTAGAGCAAGTTTCATCATACACGTAAAACGTCGAAATGAAAACTCGGACGGAAAAATGTAGTCACCATCTTTATAAACAAGTCCAAGGACGATATTTATTTACTCCTTCGCTAGGAGTTAGGCACAAGGCCAGTTTTATCTTACTCCCACAAGTAAGATGTGACCACAGCTTGGGTCGAGTAAGTGGGGTTAAAAGCCAGCGCTCGAGAGGTGAGCACTCTGGCCATTTAAAAATTCCCTGGGCAGCCCCGTCGGCATTCCCCGGTAGGGGCGCCTCAGACAGTAAGCAATAAACTTACTCCTCCCCAAAGAGGGGAGGCGAAGCCTGGGAGGGTGGACCTCCTAGAACTGCACAGGACAGGCGTGCAGTATCCATCGGAACAGATACTACACTTTGATCTTAGCCAAAAGGCCGAGTATGTCAATTTCATAATTCTCGTTAAACTTCCTTTTAACTAGAAAATTATCAATTTATCGTTATTTGATAGAGATGGAGACTATATTTTTCAGGTCGACATTAAGGTGTTTCGCATGTAGTATAATGAAACTCACTATAACTTTTTATGTTATTTTTATAGTAAAACATGGTTAAGTAAAATTAAGTAGTTTAAGAGAGTAATATCAAAATCATGCCGAAATCCATTTCACTGTAAATAATTTACGTGACTGATATAGGATTTAACACCCAAACCATCAATTGAATTCACCCCTCTCCCACCGTCGTAAGGTTAGACTTGGTGTCCGTTTATTAAATGGAGGGGATCTCGTTTCTCCAAAGAGGTGCATGGATGAGGTCCAAATTTGCCGTGATCCGACCCGTCAGCATTCCCCAGTGATATTGCTCAGGCGACTGACAATAATCTGCCCCCTTCTGAAGGTGGAGGTAATGCCTGAGAGAATGCCCTCCTCGTGCAGAAGAGAGACATTTACTCTGTTCGAAAGGAAAAATTAAGCAAAATAGTTGATAATTCTATATTTAATTGACCCGGTTTCTCTGTTAAAATCAACTTCTACACCCCCCTCCCCTTTTCTTAAACGCGCACTTAAAAAAAAAAAAAACTAATTTAAGATCTTAAACCAATTTTTGATTGTGAAACGTTTTTTTTTTCTTCCTTTTATTAAAATAAAAAAAAAGACCTCATCGTCGTGAATTTTTTTCTTCTTCCCTTTTCCAAGATGGAGTTGTCACGTGACCAGGTCAAAGCAGTTTTAGCTTCAGGTTTCCAAAGTTGTCTTCGAATTAAAAATGTATTTCAAATATTTCTAGTTTTCGTAACTTTTCAAATATAGACTTGAAAATTAAAAAATAAAATAATTTTAAAGAAAGGTCGTTTTTTTTTGTTTTTTTTTAATCTGAGATTTAGAAAAGAATCCCTTTCCTCTTCTCTCACCCTCCCATGTGTTGTCATTGTTTACATTTATTTACCTATCTTTCTGTCCGCACACTCATCGTTTTAGGCCAGTTTTTTTTTTAGATTAAAAAACAATCCCTTTTTTCTTTTAGAAAAAAAGATACATCTTATTTCGTTGCTTCATTTTTTATATTTTGCTTTTTCCAGCTTCTAATTAATATCAACGGCATAAAAAAAGTGCTTTGTTTCCTTTGTTCATGATTATGATGATGGTGATCAGTCAGCCGTAGTTTCGTATTTTCTCTTATTCACGTTGTCTTCTGGTAAGAATTTTTGTCAAATTTCGTTCTCGTTATTTATTTTAAACAATTGCTTTCCTACTTGAAGTAAGTTCACTTTATCCCTTTTTTTTTACGCACTCATTTTTCTTAAGAATCGCCATTTCCAGCTTTCTCGTCTAAAATATCCCCCCCCCCCTTACTGGAAACTTTACTAGTAGACATCTGTTATTCGTTTCAATGATACAATAATAGTGCGATCTCTAAACGCCGTTCTTTTGTTTATTTATATAAAAAAAAAACACAACTGAACATTAATACTTGACTTTAAACTTTCATTCTAGCCAGAAATTACTTCCTATCCAACGATTGAAAAGTCTACCAAAATTACCTCGCAAGTGTCGAACGCTACGAAGTAAACAGTTTCTGCTCCTGACCATTTTTTTTTCTCCCCACTATCTCCATGTTAGGAAAAAATGTGACTACTGATCGTGTGTATGTATTTCTCGCATCTACGTGATTTGCAGATTATTGTTAATCATTTATTGAAATCCTATTTAAAAAAAAAAAATTTGGTAAATAAAAATGTTTTTTTTTTTTTTTTTTTTTTTTTAAAGAGAAGTTATATATAAAAAGACTCCCGGACAGTGTCAAGTAATTAGTTAATAAAAATGATCGCACGGTGACATCTATTTTTTTTAAATTATTTATTTTTTATTTATTGTTTCTTCGTGACAATGGGAAATTCAAAATAACTATTTAGTGTTCTTTCTTTCTTTCTCCTTAATTACACGAAAACTATTGTAAAATTCAACCGTTTCCGTTTATTTAAATAGAAATGCAAGAAAAGCGAAAGCTACGGTTATAGACGATAAACATCTTTGTATCTTGTAGCTCATGATCTGTTTATTTTAATACGCGACATACTGAATTAATTGCCCTAACCCTCTGTTGTATTTGATGCCCAACCCCAAAGCACTTCTTTATCATGTGTCGTCTTCTTCATTCCTCAAATTAAATAATAAAAAAAACATTTTTGTCTTAACTCGGGCTTCTATTATTTTTTGTTTGTTTTTGTTTCCATCCATCTAAAATGCCTACGTGGTGCTGCTGCTGTTGCTTTCTTCCTTGGTGTTGATGATGATGATGATGACTGCGACCGGATAGTGGGGATCGTGTAGGACTATGATCTATTTTATTTCTTCCTCCTTTGGGTCACTGGGTCTTCATTGGAATATCAATCTGTTTCAGTCCCTTGCTATGTCTCTCTTCACTCTGCCCCCTCCCCTCTCTCTTTCTCTCTTACTGTGGCTCGTTTATATATGTTTGAGTTTTGATGTCTGCACCGCCCCACCCCGTAGTTTCAAACTCTCTCCCTATTACCATCGTAGAGAAAAATGAGGGGGTTGGGAGAACTGCCGGTAGCTCGACGACCAACCATGGCGGCGCCCAGTCGAGAGAACGTTATTTGGGTCTTTTATTTTTATTTTCGTACCTCCATTTTCTTTGAGAGAAGGAATCTTTAGGGAAGGATAATTCCCATTGGTCTCCCGGCAGACTCCTTATTCTGTCCGGAGGGGGGGGGGGGGGCTTTAAAGACGATGATGTTGATTATCAAACAGTAGCATGTAAACTGGTGACCCCTCTCCCCTGAATAAATAAAGGTACTATGAAAATGATATATTAGTAGAAGGAAGTTACTAATACTCTTGCTAATAGCACTAATAATAATCACTCATATGAGGTGGTTAATGACTGATCATTAATCGATGCACCCCTTTTCAGGTTAGTAAACTGCATAAACTGTGACTCATTGCCCCTACCCACCCATCCTCTAAAAAATTTCCCCTCTCCTTTCTTTGAAAAAAAAAAATCCAAAACAATTCAGCTTTTTAATTTGTTTATAATTAAAATAATTTATTTCGTATTTATTATATTTTATTGATTCCATTTATTTAAATTTGTTTTTTTAATAAATATTTTATATCTAAATTTTTGAGATGAGGATTCGTAATAAAGGCCTTCATTAACAATCAGTTCTAAGTGAGTCTTCTGGGGGTTGAAGGTTCAATTCTTACTTCAGGCGATAAGAATAGGGGTACGTATTAACACTTCTACCCGGTCATAACTGACGGAATGAGAACAATCTATCCACTTGGATTAAACAAAGGGTTCAGTTCGAAAAGATGTGCCTGCCGAAGATTAGATCTGCCGAAATGTGAATATAACAACCAAGATGAGAGTTGGAGTCGAAATAATTCGAAGAAATCGTTTTGTAGAAATGTATAACAATTGAAGAGAACTGACACGAAAATAGAAAAATAAGTCAGAATAAAATTTGATAATCTGTTTCACTCATTCAAAACAACCGTTTTCCTCAGCAATCATGCAGTATAGTTAAGTTGAGAAATCGAAAACAAAATACTCGGCCTTTTGGCTAAGATCAAAGTGTAGTATCTGTTCCGATGGATACTGCACGCCTGTCCTGTGCAGTTCTAGGAGGTCCACCCTCCCAGGCTTCGCCTCCCCTCTTTGGGGAAGAGTAAGTTTATTGCTTACTGTCTGAGGCGCCCCTACCGGGGAATGCCGACGGGGCTGCCCAGGCAATTTTTAAATGGCCAGAGTGCTCACCTCTCGAGCGCTGGCTTTTAACCCCACTTTCTCGACCCAAGCTGTGGTCACATCTTACTTGTGGGAGTAAGATAAAACTGGCCTTGTGCCTAACTCCGGGAGGAGTAAATAAATATACAAATCACTTTTACCAAACGCAAAAAAAAAATCAATTTTCTAAACACCTGCATAGTTTTACAGTTCTGAAACTTTTTGTAAGTGTTTTCTATTTCGGAATTTTTGTTTTTTTTGACTGTTTAAATATAAGGAAAAGAAAAGGTAATCAGCAGCTGACTGTTTGATCTTGTTTCAGTGTTGTTTTGGGAACATTTGCCACTCAGAATGAAAGTAATTTTCTCAGATCTCTTCTCTATATTCACTAGTCTATGGTACCCCAAGCGAATGAATATCAAGAGTATTTTTTTTCTTTATTTATTTATTTTTTTACAATAACCAGGTCAAAGATTAAATGAGAAAATGAAAAAATATATTTCCTATTACAATGTTAAGCAGATTGCATAGTTAATTTTTTTTAAGAGAGAAAATAAAACTATACGATCTGCTTAATATTGTAATTTGAAATGTTAAAGTTCATTTTGGGGGAAAATACTTACGTCTCGGCTGAGGTTCAAACTAACAACCTCAGCATTCCTCGAGTGAAAATAGTGGCTGTAAGTAGTGGGCTAACCGCTTGAGCCACTGGGGCAACTACATTAACCAGAATCTATGTTACACTAATTTAACTAATCTATATTCTTGCTGTGGAAGACCAATAGTGCTATTTAAATACAAAGGAATTTTTAGTAATTTTTTTTTGTTTGTTTGTTTGTTTTCAATAGTGTTTACACACTGGTTCTTCTGAGATCATCAAAGTTGAGTGATGTTGAGCCTGATCAGAGCTTGGATGGGTGACCATTTAAGAAATTCCAAATGCTGTATGCAAACCGGGTTCATGTGGGCTATAAACCTGCAAATACAATGAATAGTCATGGGCCGTTTGTTACTATCTGACGGATAGTTTAGATTTGTTTCTTCAAAAATTAGTCTATTTATATATTGTTTTCAATTATAATTATTGTAATCTTTTTTTTTTCTTATGCTATATTTCAATTATTTTACAGTACACTTCTGATATTCCCTAAATAGCTAAAATAGGTCATTATTGAAGAATGTTTCTTTAAAGAGCCCACTCTAAATTAGTCAATGAAAACACTTAAAACATGATTTACTATCTGTAAATCTAAAAAAATGCCTGTTAGTAAATGTATTCCCAGTGTTCATGAGTGACAGTGGTAGTAAATCTTAGTGTTAGAGTAAAAGCTAATCTCCCTTCCTATATGACTAATTAAATATTAAAATTGAGCGGAAATGCAATTTTTATTTTAAGAACAGGCCATGAATGACTGACAAAATCCATGTAAGTATGTATTTTGTTTTAAAAAGGCTATTACGGGCAAAGATAGGTGAGGTCTACTTTATATAAGATATATATATATATATATATATATGATAACAGGAAGAACCCGGAGTTGAATGAGGAACCCATCTCCTCCTGACCCCCAGCCCATAACACCACATTACCATTTCATTATTTTTTACATTTTATGATGCTCAATTCTTGGAGTTGGCTCAATGTTGTACTCAGGATAGATTGGGTGGAAGTACAGTGACATTTAAAATCTTTGGTAAATTTTAAATTTTTCACCCAATCGAGGCACACTTGACTTTTCCCCACAAATGAATATGGATTCCTAGGTTTTCTTGCTCCAAGCCATTATCAATTTCTTCTTTTTTTTCTTCATTTCTAAAATTAGTAAAACCTTTCCCTTTTTTTTTTAATGGATATCTGGCACGATCGCAAACCCCACAATATGATTGTATCCTCTGATTAAAATGAAATATACGTATCCAAGTACCCTGAGTATGAGTAATGTAGTTTCAGAATATATGATTATGAGGGTCTATCATCAAAATTCTAGGCGGAGTTTATGAACAGACAGGAACTGCAACTTTATATATTATATAAATATTAACATTCAGAGACACACGTTTCGTCTGTGGAAGGCTCATCAGTGTGGTTTTATGCATCTATCTTGGATCTTCAGTCACTACTAACTGAAAGTCCAACATCTTGGTTGCCTCAGCCGACTTACTAGTATATGTAGAAATGTGCCATATTTAATTACGCCAATGGGTTTTTGTAGAGGATGCAAGTCTTCAGGAAATAATATTGGTGTGGGGGGGGGGGGGTCCTTGTCTCTAAGAAAATGATCAGCAAATCTTTTATGAACATTGAAAGGATTTCTTGAAATTTTGTTGGTTTGTTAAATTTCACATGTTAATCTTGTAGATGTTAGTTGAGAAGACACCTTACTATAAACGAACCTGTTTTTATTGGCTGTTGTCGGCAGGATTGCAGAGTCTGAAGGTATAAGATCCATTTCCTAGTATTCCAAAACTTCTGACTCCGGAAATTTCAAAATATCCGACTGACTTCTTATTTTAAAGTCTTCCAATATTCAGACTGTCTGTTGATTCTTCGGAGATGAAAAAATCCGATTCCATTCGAAAACCAGATTATAATTTCACAACACCAGTCGTTGGTCAGATTTTGATGACTGAATCTCACTTTTGAAACTGATTATTTTTTTTTGTCGTTTCATTTCAGTGCATAAAAATTTTGGAAAAGTTGTGGACGTTTACGAGTTTTACTGAAACTTTTTTGACCTATTGCTGGCGGGAGAGGGACACCGCTGAAATAGTGAAAAGTTAAAAACCAAAGTTTGTGTAAAATGAACATGCTTTATTCAGCGTAAAGACAAAAAAATGCATCCATTCTTTCAGAATTTAATATATCCTAGGGGAAAAAGTGACCCATTGGAGCAGCCATTCAGCTCCTGTTAGATGGTTTGAATGGGGAGGAGGCTTGCAAAGCCAGTTAAATTAAAATAATGAAGACAAAACTAAAAAATTACCGCACCCTGTCTGTCTGTCTGTCTGTCTCTCTCTCTTTCTCTTTCTCTGTCTCTCTCTCTTTCTCTTTCTCTGTCTCTCTCTCTTTCTCTTTCTCTCTCTCTTTCTCTCTCTCTCTCTCTTTCTCTCTCTCTCTTTCTCTCTCTCTTTCTCTTTCTCTTTCTCTCTCTCTCTTTCTCTCTCTTTCTCTCTCTTTCTCTCTCTCTCTTATATATATTACTATTTGTGATATTTCCTTTTGTATATTTAAAATAAACTATTCCTATATTGAGTTTTATAGTTGGTTTTATTACGTTTGATTGTTAATAAACGTAGAGGATAGGGGGGGGGGTCAAACAGCATATAGTGATAGACAGAAACTTAGTAAGAGTCGCTTGATGAATTAGCAATTTATTGTTAATTAGAACGAACAAGATGAGATTTTTCAAACAACCTAATCCCAGAACTAAGATATTTTAGTGTGTATTTTGTATCATTAAAATATATAGGTAAACAGCCTTTACGAAATAAATGTTGATTCGCTCAACTTTAGTATAATAGATTGCTAAAATAACTGTTCCGAATTAAGAAACAATACACTTTCGTTAAAACCTCAAACTTCTAGCAAATGTGTGTATTTTATGAATGAAAGTAGGTTTTTTTTTTTTTTTTTTTTTGTTTAGATTTCACATTTTTGAAGTTTGACTTCTCCTTGATCTTTTATTTCTCTCCTCAATGTCTCTTGGATTTCTATTGGTCTGATGACTACCTAACGTTTATTCCAATCTTTATTTTATTTTATAATTAGTGAATTAACATGATGGCAGGAGGGGGGGGGGGTCTTCTTTTGACCCCCCCCCCCCACCGTCTCATTTTCCTTGGAACAAATTTTTGATAGAATATCATTTTCAATCTGCATATAGCTGCTAGGTGTAAAGGTGGGTAATGTGGACTATATTTAGTTTTATGCAAAAGAGTACTGGACGCCCTTTGTGAAAATACAGATGCTTCCGAAATTTTAATTATAGACATCAGTTAATATATATTATCCAAATGTTGGTTTCTTTGGATTATTTGTTAGGGGACACAATATGGGCACAATCTCCCATTTTTGAAAATGCAAATATTTCTGATTTGTATGAAATTTGATCCAGTAATTCAACACCAGTTAAGCAAGATGCCCTAATTTCAATTTCTTCAGACTCTTTAATCTTAAGTCTCAAATTTTAGACATTTTTCTTGAATCAAAATCATAAAAATGGCTTTTTAATCAAAATTAGAATAAGGTTTAGTATCTCTTTATTTTAATTTTGGTAAGAGGACATAAAAGTGGTTAAAACCTTCTGTTCAGTGAATTCATTGTATTATTAATTAACTAGCTGGATACCGGTCCTGGAATGGGTTTTCTGCGAGTTAAACGTAAGATTTAAAAAGTACATAAGAAACAAAAAAAATTAATATTGCATGTTTTTTTGTTTTTTTTTAAATTTTTTATTTTGTTGCATGTATTTTTGTACTTTTGCCCAAATACTTTGCTTTTTTTTTTTATTTTAATTTTTATTTGTTTTGTCTTTTGATTTCTTCACTTCATAGTAAAGGGAATTTAATTTTAATAAATATTTATTTTGATTTAATTTTAAAATTAAAAAATTTTTTTTTTTTTTTTAAACCCCACTAAATTTAGTCTTGAATGTAAAACTATTCCGCCCCTCCCCCCTTTGGAATTGTCATGATTTTACTTTTCTTTCCCAGACTTGGTATTTGGAACGTCTCCCACATTTCTATCAGCCATGATTTAGAGGCATGGTAATAGAAGCACTCCTCCTCCTCCTCCCATCAGCATACACACAAAACCTCCTACTGTCGTGAATAAAAAGAAATCTATAACAATAATAGGTAAGGGGCTTCTTTTTTTTTTTTTTTTTTCTAATTATAATTATTTAGATACTTTAGACCAACTTTTTAATAAAGCTTTTAATAATTAATCCCCTCCCCTCTGCCTCCAATCAAATAATCTGCATGAACTTACTAACCATTACTGATGTTCTAGCCCCCCCCCTGCAAAGTCCGGTTGAATGCTTTCTTATCTTTTTGAAGATGACTTCACTTTTTCATGAAGGACCTCATGTTAGGTTTGCCTTCTCGATGTAATTTTATTTAATAGGCTTAGTTTTTTAAATTTTTTTTATGAGGATTAATAATTTGGATTATTCTAGGTTTGCAATGTTTTGGTTGATGTAACCTCTGACCTTCGAGTGCATCTTTTTGAACTTGGGAATCTTCTGGTTTAACTCGGAAATTGTTCGAACTAAAACTTATTTGAGGGTAGATTATTCTCATTCTGTCGGCCATGACTGGGTAGACGTGTTGATTTACATTATTCTTTTACCCAGTCATGGCTAGTTGGAATGAGAACGATCTACCCCCTGCGGATGAAATGTTAAGATGGAGGTTCTTTCCAGGTTCACAAGTTTGAAAAGATGCACCTGAGGACGGTCAGAGGTTACTTCAGCTGAAATGTTGTGAATATAACAACCAAGATGAGAATAGTAATCGGAATAGTACAAATAGAGGCTTACTCGCTTGTGTACGCAGCCGTGCGCACACACATATCCTTTTTTTTTTCTTATTTCTCTTCTGGATTTGCTGTCTTTCATAAAACAAAATCAAAACTATCAAATCTCCTACCCCCTTCCTGGAAATTTTTGGCTGGCATCATCTTGTATTATCTCTCCCGTGATAAATATTTATCAACAAAGGATGTTGACGATTCCCTGACCTTTTTTGAATGACGCCTGCCAGTTTTATATACTTTCTTTCGTTTTCCAAGATTTGTTCCAATATTTTTTAATTCGTATATTTTTATTTCTTTAGAAACTTTATTTGTATGGCTGCAGTGGACTCATTGTGATTTGTATGTGAATATTAAAGGAAAACCTTAAAGTAATATTCGTTAAGATGATTATTTTTATTTTTTATTCATTTCTTATACGAATGACATTGATTTGCTTTTCTGCAAGAACATTTTACACCTGATAGTTGGAGGGGCACAAGGTGTTATTTCAGTTTTCCTTCTATATTAATTGCCCTACCAAGGCTTGAGAATCTTGCCTACCCTACTAGTTCCTTCCAAAGATAATAAAAACATTAATGTTTTAACAAACTAATTTTAAACTGTAACCAAATATGTAAAAGATTATTCATTAACTTGTTCTAGCTTTTATTTATACTTTTTTTTTTTTTTTTTTTTTTTTTTTTTTTTAATGAAAATTAGCAGGGTTCATGAAAATTGTATGGTTAATTAATAAAAAAGGCTTTAGTTTTAATTTATAATTAAGCCAATAAAACCTCAATTTAACTCAATCTATAAAGGAAAATACACTTTCCGAAATACAAATGTGTTATCTCTTTCTCTTAACCTATATGCCAATCTCTCACTCTGTATACTGTTATAACACACTCTTTCTCACATTTCATATATAATTCAACATCTCTAACTTACTCTCTTCTCTTTTCATCTGACTGTATGCTTCTACTGAACACTGTCATATGTGAATGGACAAAACATGAACATTAATTTATAGATCATTGCCAAATTTCTCCTCAAGCACCTCCCTTCAAATCTTGATAAAAATCTCCAAATAATGTCAGATTTGGTTAGTAATGGTGGATGTCACATAAGTTATTTGATAAAATTTTGAAAAATTAAAATCCTCTGGATGACATTGCATTCTTCGGCGACCTAAAGACTGTATAAGTGCACATAGTTGATTTTGGTTGTCTAGAGAATCCAGTTAATCAATTGAATGGATTTTTTTTTGATTTTTTTATTTTTTTTCTAAATTTGAGAAATGATTTTGAAAATATTATTTTAAAGTTCTGTTCTTCAATAAGTAAATAGATAAAAGCATAATCACGTTGACACAATAGTTCCCATTAGATCACCGAAGTTAAGCGACCTTGAGCCTGGCCAGTACCAGATGGGTGACTATTTGGAAATACCAGGCGCTGTATGTGGACACCTAGCTATGGGTAAATAGCGTCACCAACCTGCAGTGCCTAACGTGGCGACGATGGCAAAAAACCCTGAATGAGACCTACCAATAAAGTAGCCGGAAACTAAGAAGGGGTTCCTCCTCTCGGAGTGATCGGAAACCAAGATGAAGATGCAGATACGGAAATGCGTGTAAAAACAGGAGACTTTGTTGGCTTGATCACATCTATTACTAATTGAGATTTGGTTAATCTGTCTGAAATCAAAACTATACGATCTTTCAATGCTCAGTTTGAGGGGAAGGACGGCAGTGTAGTATCTGTTCTGTTGTCATGAGACCATCCATTTGGACATTACTTCCTCTTTAGAGGGTTAGTTTGTTGGTTTGGTATGATATCCTCCCAAGCATTACCTCCTTGTTCGTTATACTAGCAAAAATATGTGACCAGGAAGAGCATATTTTTGCTAGTTGCAAGAATGGATGATGTAGAACAATTGAGGTAGCAGTATCAGTTGACAGAAAGTCAAGGAAAACGTGGGAGGATCGATTTGTGAGAAAGTAAGAAATAAAAACCTGACCAGAGATAGGTTAGTTTGGAAGTCAATTTCTAAAAGCTGCCCAACACATGCCAGCATGTAAAGCGGATGTTAAACCGAATATGATGAATCTCAAAACATTTGAATTGTGCCACCTTAGAATCTAAAAAATCAGTTGCACCGAAATGGGCATGAAGTTTGCGAATGAATAATTTTTTTTCTGTGCAGCCTTTATCATCGTCACTGCTAGATGAAAGTTCAGATTAGCAGGTCATGTACGGAGGGGATAGAATAGAGGAGATAATCAATTTGGTTCTGGGGTATATCCTGAAGGCAATTGGGTCAGAGGTTATTCGAGGTGAAAGTGAGGAGGTCATGTGATGGCTCAATTTAAGCATATAGGTCAAGTTAAAAGAATGGCCGAGAACAGAATTGCTTTGAGACGTAATTGCCGACCTTCAGTTATGAAGAGGGCGCTGTATGATAAGTTCAAAAGAGAAAGTTGAATTGCGTAATTAGTAATAAACAATAACACTTTCTAGATGGCTGGTTTGTTTCGCTATTTTTATTTTTTTCCTGTGCGTATGTGAAGTGGCTTTTCCTCAAATCAGTTTGATAGCTATTGCTCATATTGACTCCTTTAAGTGTCCTCTCTCTACCTATCTATTTCTATCTCTATCTCTCTCTCTCTCTAGCATATTGCAAGACTCACAAGTAGAACTCTTTCAACCCTGGTTCGAGGGTGAGCCGGTACTAAGAACTGCTTGCTCTTATCATGGCGTAATCGTGATACACGGCACAGGCAATCCTATGTTGCTTACGTCAGGGGCATAGGCTCTGTTAATTACAAATGTAAGACCCCTTATAAGATTTTGGTAGGCATATTACATTATTTATTTAAAAATAAATTTTTTTTCACTTTTAAAAACTTTGTTCCTATTAAACGCTATCAAAAGCCTATCGTGATCTGAACTTTAGTTTTTCAAAGGGTTGTCCAAAACTTTTGTTGGCCCTACCAAAAATATAACAATAGAGGAATGCTCACCAAAGCAAAGCAAAGCTTCATCAAATATCACAGCTCATGACACTGCATCATTTTGTGCCACAGAAATAATGGTTTTCCTACAGAACTTCTCAGTATGTGAGTGTTGATGAAAGTGAATAAACTGAATCCATTAAATGTTCTTTTCTATTAATGTATCACTTGTTTTTTAATGTTCTTTAATGTTCTTTAAGTGAATAGACTCAATCCAGGACATGTGTTTTGTATTGCTATATTACTTGTCTTGCTGTTACTTTTTGGTGGGAGGGAGGGGGGCAGACTTTCGGATTACCCTGTACTGCTGATCATCTTGCACATCCGGTTGGTTACTCCACTTTGCCGTGCTAATCTCTTTTTAATGGCATAGTTTTAAATTGTTTTTCCAATATTTTAAGAGATTCAAATTCATTTGCTAATGTAAAGATAAACCCATTCTTCATTCTCAGAGTCTGTAAGCCAAACACTTGAATCCCACTCCTGAAATTTAAAATGTCCAACTTAGTCCCCAAATAATTTATATATACATATTATATATAACATAACGTATGTCAAGTTTGCCAAGATGGACCTAAATAACAATGCATCTGCCAAATTGATATTTGAATCTGACTAGCTAGTCCTTTTTGAAAATTATCACTCGATTATTTGCTATAAAACAATGAATGAAATTCCAATTGATTTCATTGATTACACATTATATCCAGCCCGATAATACTTTATGTAGCAGACAGACTTCTGAAGTGCTGGTGTCAGTCAGCATAATTGGTTAGTCCTCAAAACGGTTACACATTTGTACATTTTTATCTTTATTTACTTTTAATAAATATAAATAAATATACTTTAGTTTTTTACACGTCGAAAAATTATTTTTACTCACTCTTCTTGCCTCAAAAGCGCCATTTTTAATAATATTAACTTAGTTCACTTTATAATTTAATGAAAAAATTTAATAAACAGATACCATAAGATTAACTGTACTTTTTAAAATGTTTTAAAGAAAAAAAACTTTAGTACAGATAGTACTATATATTTTTTGTAGCGTATTAATCTTGAAGAAAACTGGCATATTATTCAATATTGAATTCAATGTTTTTTTTTATTCATTTATGTAAAAAATGAATGTTCAAAACAAAACAAAAAATTCTATTGTTTTTGACAATTTTTCATCATGTCAGATATCTACAGACTCCTAAATCAATTAGTTTTACTCTTTTGGCTAAGATCAAACTGTAGTATCTGTTCCGATGGATACTGCACCCCATAGACTGGTATTGTCTTGGCCTTCGGGGCTTGATTTACGCCGGTCTATGGGTCTGCCCTGTGCAGTTTTAGGAGGTTCACCCTCCCAGGCTTCGCCTCCCCTCTTTGGGGAGGAGTAAGTTTATTGCTTACTGCCTGAGGCGCCCCTATCGGAATGTCGACGGGGCTGCCCAGGCAATTTTTAATGGCCAGAGTGCTCACCTCTCGGGCACTGGCTTTTCAAACCCCACTTTCCCGATCCGACTTTGGGTCACATCTTACTTGTGGGAGTAAGATAAAACTGGCCTTGTGCCTAACTCCTGGAGAGGAGTAAATCAATACTCTGACTCCACAGCCCTTCTTCCTAAGATGATTACATCACATAAGATATTGCCGGTTTACGGAATTCTTTTACTTTTTTTATTTTTCTTGCGTTGTTTTATTTTTCAAACTTGAGTTTTAATTTCTTCATCCATGTTTTTATGGCTAAATTGAGGTGTACACACCTGTTCTCGACCAGATCAGGATGTTCAACCTGGTTAGTACTTAAATGGATGACCATTTTGCAATACGCTGTAAGAAAAACACTTCATCCAGGTATATAAATCGGTGTCAGACTTTCTGGTTAGTATAACTGACGACAGGCTAGCATTCTCTCATGGTTTCTCTTTGCTGTAGGAAGATATTACATTCAGTTTGAAGACCATGCTGGTTTTTTCTTTACTCTGATATTTTATAGGTTTTCATTTTCATCTTGCTTACTTGCATCACATCAATATTATTTTTCTTTTGATCTCCAGGCTCCTAACTCTTCAACTTTTCCACAATCAGTCCTCACTAACCATAGTTCTGTTTAAGACGATAACGAGTAATGCTAATTAAGTTCTAAATTGTTTCTGCCTTTCAAAGTTCAACATGTGTCAGGAGTTAAAAATGTTTCTGATTTCATGAAATATAATTTTAATGGAACTTCGTACTTTTGAACACGGCCACCTCCACTCACCTCTATTTATTTAAAAATGCAACCTCCCCGAGTTGTACTAAATGTCATTTACCTCCCTTTACAATAAAACGCATCTTCATAAAAGTTTTATGAAACTGATTTGATTATAGGGGTTGCCGTTTTATATTGTCTGGTCAGATCGTTATTAATTGCCAATAATCAATACAAATTACTTTGTACCTCAAACATGTAATTCTTTGTTATTTCTGGTATATTATTGAGAGAAAGTTTGTCTCTGTTTTTAAGAGTTTACATTTTAACACATGCGTTCTGCTTTGCTTCTAAACCAATTCTTTCCTCCCAGCATGCTAATTAATATCTCAGTTTGTGTTCCCATGTCTGTCATTTTGAACTCTGACAACTTACATCTTATTCTCTTCAAGGCCACCACCTTTATATCTAATTTCTTCCCACCTAAGTTGACTTCTTTGCATGATTTCACAGAAATGGCACTCCGTAGAGTGCACGCAGATTCACACTTTCGCACAAAGCTCAATAGTAAAATTAGTAAATTGAAGCAATAAAAAATATAAAATAAACATCTACTGTATATAATAATAATTTTTTTATCACCTGTTACCACTCATTTGGAATAATTGAGTTGCCGAGATGCAAAGAAAGTAATTTAATATTTATTTGATGTGATTAAAGCTTTTCTTTTAGTTTAATATTTCAGGGCGTTAATATTTTTTTATTTTACAAACGTCTTTTTTTAATTGTTGTATAACAACATGTAATACATATTATTAGGAGAAACACGTCTTAATCTTACTGCATCTACGGTAAGGTAAAGATGATGTTAATAAGTTGACGAATTGTCAATAATATTCTGTTGTTTTACGAGTCCAGCTAGTTATAATAGTACTTTAATTAAATGCATCAATTAAAACAAAGAGGAAAAAAACTATTAAAATTCTGTAATTTGTTTCTAACTCGGGTCACGAATCATTTAACCTACAAAAACGGAACTACTTATTGTTTTGATCACCAGACAGCTGATAAAAGTCACTTGCGAATTAACATGGTTACATGTGATTTCTTGGGAAAATGGTAACATGTTTGTTTTCCAACACTAAAACTTAAAGAAAATTTTTTTCATGGGACTTTGTTTTTGAATTTTTTTATTTATTTTTTAGATGAGGATTAATTATTTGGATTATTCGGACTACTATTCTCATCTTTGTCGTTTCGGCAAATGTAATCTCCGACCTTCTTCAGGGGCATCTTTTTGAACTCTGAGTAACCCATCCGGAATTTCAAATTGAACCCTATAAAATTACGTACAGGTTACCAAGTTCAAATGTTGGCGGTTACATCATTTGAAATAACATCCAAGATAAAAATAGTGGTCTGAATAATACAGAGAATCTATTTTTCCAACTTTTTTTTTTTTTTTAATTTTTATTCATAAGCTATTTTAGTTTTTAAAATATTCTTTAAATCTTATTAAAACCTCCTGTTATGTGTGACTTACCCGTTTAAAAAAGCATGTACCAAGTTATAACTCTTTATATATATAAATATATATATATATATATATATATATATATATATATATTTTCCTGGAATAATGCTGTTATCTGGATTGGCACAAAATTTTAATGTCTTCCTTTCCAGCAAACTTTAAGGAAATCGGTAGAGTAGTTTTTGTGTAATTCGATTACTAAACACACATGTGAAAATGATACCTCCAGTTCTTGGCAGTTAAGACAAAAAAAAACTACCCCCCCCCCCCCCCTCCAACCATCACCATGCAATCTCTGGTGCCTATACAAACATTAAAAAGTAAATATTTATGACTTTACGATCAAACTTTTCAGGGGATGTTAAGTTGGTAGAATCTATACCATATACATGGTATCTCTATCTGTCCATCCGCAAAGCAAGATAACTAAGCCCTATACAAAGATAAAACACAAACAAGGGACCCAATGATGGTTTTTAATTTTGTATCAGGGTATTTTACAATAAATTTTCTAACAGACATCCATAAACAACGATGGCAACGTTGTTGGTTTTTTTTTTTGGGGGGGGGGGTCTTTTTAATAAAAATAAGTATTTATTTGATTATTTTATTTTTATAGATATTTATAATTGATGAAAGATAGATCAGGGCTAGAAAGAGAAAACCCAAAGACCGGGGGGGGGGTCTTTGGGTTATGGCGAAGCAGATCCCCCACCCATCAATGTCTTTTCTCTTCCTTAAACAGAATTATAAAATGATAAGATCATTAAATGGCTTAAAAGCCTGTTTCAACATCGATGTTGTTACTAAGTTAAAAAAAATTATTTCCTTAATATACGAATAACTGTATGATAAATCTGTTGCATCTAAAGAAAAGATTAGCATCATAGAGCTGATGTTAAATTTTTGATGTAGTCAGTCACACGAAATGGAACCGGTGGTGATTTGAATGCGTCTCCAGGAAATTCAGCTGGTCCCAACTAAAGTTTTTTTTTTTTTTTCTTTTATCATGGTCACACAAAAAATGAATCGTTCTGAATTACTTAAATTGATAACGATTTCTCAATAAAAAAAAAGAGAAATAGGATGAGGATTATTATTTATTCATTTTTTATTTTATTTGAGAAATGTTCAAACATTGAAGAAATTTACTTATTTTGAAAAGTAACTTTTTTTTTTTTTCTTTAAAGAAAAAAATTGCACCCAACTAAATTGAGGTGCATTTAGTGCATCATGGATGCAAAATTGTGTACTAAGTAGCATGTCAACCTTTCCCATGTGGGGTCTTCTCAGAGAGCCTGGTTAGTACTTAGATGTGTGACAACTTGGGAATATCTTGTTGCTGTAAGCGAAACCTTCCAACCAGGTGTATAAATAGGTACCAGCCTTGTGTAGTATCCTGTCATCTCCTATGGCTCTTTGCGACTTAGAGAAGAGTTTTGAAAATTGTTTTATCTTTTGTTTATCCAAATAAATATCAAAAGTAAATAGATCATATACATGGAAGCCCCTCAAAATATACCTTATATTTTTACCGTTATAAAAACCAATTTAATGCATTAAGAATTTTTGAGATGGGGATTTATAATTAGTATTTTTTTTTATTATTCTGACTACTGTTCTCATCTTGAATGTTATTCTCGCAACGTTTCGGCTGATGTAATCGCTGACTTTTTTCAGGTGCGTTTTGTTGGACTCTGGGAATCAGTTAGAAATTCTGGAGTTTGACCATATGAATCTGAGATAATATCGTCCGAAACATAAGAACAGTAATCCGAATAATCCAAATGATACCAATTTAATGTTTTTGACAATTTCCTTTTAAAAAGTACCCCCCCCCCCACCCTTAGAACTTAAAAATGTAACCTTGTTCACCTGTCCATGCCAGTGAAAACTAATATAAGAAAAAACGTTAAATTCTTTTAACAGGGTGGAAAATATTGAAAAAAAGAAATGGTATTAAGTTGACTTGCAATTGAATGTCAAATACAACATTTCTGTTTTAATATCGCTATCAGATGAGATCTTGTGCATGTGTTCCTTGCTTATACATAACTTTGATAAATGCATGGTGAATTATTTTTTTTATTTACTACTATTAATCAAATATTTATTGAAATAAGCAATAAAATAAGGGAAAACTAAAACTAATTAAAAAAAATTTTTAAAATACCTTGTAAATACAACTAGTTAAATAATAAACTCTTGAAAAAAGAACCGGTCAATTAAGATATGTTCATTTAATGTGCGCGTTTAGCGGTGAAAATGTCATTTCAAACACACCGACAGGTCTTTTATCAGGAATGTGAGTTGTCCGTTTTTAGCAGAATTTCGCTTTTTTTTTTTTCTTTTTTTTTTTTTTTTTTTTTTTAATCCAGAAAAATCGAATCTCCGCTTAAATCGCTAGAGCATCTCATGGATGTGAGTTCTCTGCTCTTTGTTCTAAATCTGCTTTTTTTTCTGAAATAAGAAAAAAGCTGCTTTTCCATCTTATAACAGTTCTCTCTGAAAACTGAAATGTTAATTTTGCTGTCAACGCTAAGACTTAGTTAAAGCAATTAATGAAGGGGGTAGGGGAATTAGATGACTTCAGTGTCATCAAAAAATGACGTACTATCTCTTCTCCTGCTACATGCATGGCATCTTTCTATTAAGTTTGACTTAGTTAATAAAAAGGAAAAGTTTTTTTTTTTTGTGCTGCCTTCTTTCCAAACCCACAGGGGCTGTGTCATCCCCATGGTTGGGAAATCCGTTTAGATTTTAGCTTTTTTGCCATTGGCCACACACATCCCTGTTTTATAGAGATGTTTGGGCAACTAAAAAAAAAAATAGAAAATACTTAGATCGTCTGTAACTCTATCCATAAATTAAATTGCCTTTTCATAGGAATTGTGTTGAAAATCGAAAGAAACCCGTAAAAATGATGGCACGCCTCAACAGAGTGCATGTTGGAATCGGTACATTCAAATAACAATATTATGATTGTAAAATGTTGATAAATGTAGCACAGCATGGTGGCTCTGTCTGCTTATGATTAATAATTTAAATAAAAGCCACTCCCTCCATGTTTTATTGATTGCGAAATGCACAAAAAAGGGGCCAAACGTCATTATGGTGGGCTAAATTTTCTAATTTTTACCTACAGAACTTGAGTGTAGAATTATTGGGCATCAAGTTAGAAGTGTATGATTGCATTTGTGCAACGATTCATCATATATATATATATATATGAGAGAGAGAGAGACTGTTCAAGAATATATTAAAAACACTTCTTCAGAATGAATGAACCATGAAATTGCAGTAGTTTTTAGATAAGCCAACTTATTTTTAAAATTTTTTTTAGATCTATATATATATATGTATCGATAACATAAAAAATCAACTTCTTCAAGTCTTGACATCCGCTGCAAAATAGATCTTCCTCACACAAAAAAGGCTCAATATCCTTTCGGATAGTTATATATATATATATATATATATATATATATATATATATAAATTACTGCCTGTGACCCATTGGGTCACAATGATTACCTCTTTTTATTCCACTTTGATTCATAAACTGATATCTGTTAAAACGTTCACTTGCATAAATATAAATGTAAATGTAAAAAGTCTCTTTGCGTATGTATTATTATCCATCAGAATAATATACAAGTAGAGTGCAATTTAATTCCCATATATATTTGCACTACTTAAATTAGATGGCAAAATAAAGCAACACTGAAAACACTGTTTTTCTAAATGCTCACAGAGGCATTAAAAATATTAGTGGTTGAATCAATCTAGAGTGAGAGAAATGCATAGTAAAGTGAGATGTGTTACTTGTTCAGTTTATTACAAATTATGGCAAATTTTTTTTTTTTTTTTTTTTTTTTTTTTTTTTAAACATAACAACCTAAAACGGAGGAATATTTTAGCATGTATTTTTTGTCATTAAACAAGCTTTTAGAAAACATGTTGACTCATTCAGCTTTGGTATGATGAATAGATATATACGCACATAATCTAAAAATTGTTGGCTTAGTGTTATTGTCTTGCTTTTGGAGGGTGGGGGTTTTAACAGTGCAAACTTAAACAAATCCCTTCTTTCACAAAATCTACTCACAGACTTCTGTGTGTATGTGTGTCATGCTTGCCATACTACTGCTGCTTGTAAGCCCACTGGGGTAGCAGCAATCCCCTCCCCCCTCTCTCTGTGTCTGATGAGTGCAGCTGTTCCTTTATGGTTGTTGTTGTTGGTAACAGGTGGAGTAGAGTGCAACACTGCGCAAGACAGAATGCCAGCCTTTCTCGACCAAAACACATTCCTCTCCTTTTTCTTGTTTCTCTAATTCCAGTAACGATGGCAGAAAGAATCAGCCTGTCCTTAAAAGTTGATTTGTCACATTAAAATCTGATCATTTTCTTTACCAAAGAATTATCATCTTTTGTTTCTAATGACCTCCCCCCCCCCCCCACTTCTCTCCCCCCCCCCCCCCAAAAAAAAAACGTCTCTGGTTTAATGATACAATAGTGACATAGTTAGAAAACTATAGTAAATGCAAAACAACCATAATAGTTGACTTTGACCTATGAACTTTAACTCCAGACAAATTATTTCCGGATTGACAGTTTAAAGGCTTCAAAATTATTTTCACATTTTGCATTTAGACAAACATTTTTCATCTAATAACGATGGGCAGGGAAAATCTAATGAAGCTGGTTGCTTGTTCGAAAGTGATTTTGAAGTCTTTAAACTGTCAATTCAAAAGTAATTTATGACTAGTATTAAACTCTACAGGCAAAAGCCAAGTATTTTGGTTCATGTGTGCTCCTAAACAAAAACAATTTTTTTTTAATTGCACCACCACTATATTGCATCAATGAAGCAATTTCTCAGTTTTATTTGCTTTCAAAAAAAACTTTGACATAAAAAAATAAAAAATCTCAAAATGTTGCATGTGATAAAATTGCTTGAAATTTTTAAGTCGTTTAGATCATAAGAGATATTCAATTTGATCGTTTTTTAATTTTTTTAATTTTATATCGTTTGTATTTTTCTTTTCAACAAGACGGAACTATTTGTATTTCTATTTGAACTAATGTATTTTTTAATTTATTTATTTTATGTGTGTATATGTATGTATGTGTGTGTATATATATATATATATATATATATATATATATAATTTCCAACATTTCGAGTGTTGTACTGTTGAACTATCTTACAGGTGTCTGCCAAATGTGTTCACACATTTGACAGACACCTGAAAAACTTGTGCAAATCAGCATCGGAAATGTTGCGGATAAAGATATGAGTCCGAAAATTGTTTAATTTTTTTTTTATCTTTTTTATTAACTATCTTTCAAGTAATTTCCTTATGATTTTTATTATTTTTGTAATTTATTTATCTACTTTTTTTTTTTTGTCATCTTTTATTTTAATGAATTTCATTTCTAATTTTAATTTAAAAAAAAAAAAAATAAATAAAAATATTTACGTACAATTTCATGAGATAGACACCCAAAATGTCTTTGTAAGTAATCCAGTTAATTCTTAAAATGTTCTGTACTAGTTCTATTTTTAACTGATTAGTCATTTTTTTCCGAAAAAATATATATTAATTCATTAGAAAAAAAAAAAATTTAATTGTGACAGATTTAGTTTATGGAATATTTCTTGACAATAAATTATCATTGCAAGGAAATATAAAGTTTGTTTTATATTTAAAAATCCCATTTAATTTTGAATTTCTCAATTAAGTCACCTACCTTGAGTAAGTAAAGTAGTTAAACCTAATGATTCCAACCTATTTTTATAATTAAGATTTTTTTTTCTCTTTCCCTTTTCATGTGAATTAGATAAGCAATGAACTGTTATCACTCATGCATATTTATTTATAATTCTCCTAGGAAATTCCCATTTTTTTTTTTTTTTTTTGTCTTAAATTTTTTTTCTATAAAAAAAAAGTTCTAAATGGATATTTTAGCAAATGATTTCCCCTGAATTGTACGTGTTGCTATTTTAGACCCATTTCACTCTAATTAGATAACAATTCTCCTTCACCTGATCGAGAAGTTTTTTTTCCGAGTAAACTGATTGACGATGTTTTTCGTGTTACCAGGACTACTACTTCTACATCTACTCCTACGTGGTGAGTCCCGAGGAAGCGATGGAAGGCCAAGGGGGAGCTCATTCCAGGTATTAATTCTCTGCAATTCTTGCTGTGATGCCAACCTCCTAACCCTTACCAATTTTTATTTTTTATTTTGTTATATTTATTTTACCTTATTTGTTTTCATTTTTTTTCTTTAGAGCCTTTTTGTTTTTATTTCTTACACTAAATGATTTTTCTAATCCCCTCAATATTGTTTTCTACGGAAGCATTGTTATCATTCAATATCTACTACTTACAACAACGCTCAATATCTACTTTTCAATATCTATTACTTATAACAACATCTAGTAACGTAAACAATTACTACTTCTTTCAACAGTTATATTTTATTTTAGCGTGCATGCATAATTGTATGACAGAATACTAACTTTTGAAAGTCTGGAATATTTACAATTTTTATTGTTAATCCTTGTTTTAAATCCAAACTTGGTACTCTTGTAGAGAAGGCACCGCGTTTCTGTGACTTTGCATCGTCAACGTTCGGGCAGTTCTGGAAGCGCCAGGGAGTTGACGAGGCGAAAACTGCCAAACGATAAATTGAAGACTGGCAGACGATAAATTCAGACGAGGAAAATCAAAGTAAAAGACATATATAAAAATAAAGAACAAACAACCCATAACTAAACAACTGTTATTAATTAGATGTTCATTTTATTTTTTATTTTTTTGTCGAAGGGACCATTGTTAATCAAATGTTTTTTTAAATAAAATGTTTTTTTTTATTGTGCACCGAAAAGTTTCAAAAGATTATCTTATTTTTTTTTATCTAACAAACAACAAAATCAATGTTTTTTTAAGCAATTTCTTGTTTCTCAATGTTTTTTTTCTTAACATTTTCTGGGTTAGTCTTGCTAGAAGTGACCGTTGCTGACAGAACTCAATGAGTCCTTCAGGAGATTCAACATGTTGCAGATTGTAGAAATTATTTTCTTCCAAAAGTTATCGTCTGCTTGCTTGCAACCTGATTGGTTAATACTATTAAATTTCATCAACTCTCACGCTCTTCCGAGACCTGCACGAACGTTGGCGATGCAAAGTCATGGAAAAGTGGTGCATGCGCTCTCTATAAGAGTACCCCAAACTTAAACAAGTTAGAGATGAGGATCAGCATATTCTGGTTAATGTCCGTTTTAAATGCTGGCATGCGTTAGATAGCTTTTAGAAATTAACTATCTCTGGCCAGGTCTTTATTTATCCCTTTTTCTCTAGAGTCCATACTTATCACTTCCTCCCATGTTTTTGTTGGCCTTCTCCTGCCAAATGACCCTGCTACCTCAATTCTCATCCATTTATTCAACATGTTCATACCATCAAAGTCTCCTCTTCTGCACACATTTTCCTATATTGCCCAGATTTAATCTTCCTCTGAGGTCATCAGATCTACGCCTGTCTTGTAGACTCGCATTATACATCCATTGTATCATTTTCATATAATTTCTCTCCATGCAACGCATGTCCTCAACTGTCACTGACCAGGTTTAACTTTCATGCATCATCACACTGTGTACACATACCTGGTGGACTCTACCCTTGTTTGACAGTAGTAACACTCTGCTGGTTAGTAATAACAAAAGTTCCCTGAACTTACTCAATCTACTCCTAACCCAATCCCACTAGCTCCTCTCTCTCATCTAATTCTATCACCAAAGTAACCAAACTTCTGAACAACTTCAATAATCTCGCCATCCAACTATGCTTTTTTATCACATCTAACTTCTCATCTGCCTTCATTTTTCTTATACTTGTGCACAAACTGGTTATCATTTCTCAACCTACATATAATTTCACTGAACTTGTGTACCCAATGAAAAAAAAATGAGATTATTTTTTACTTTTGCAAGTGTTTGAGATGCATCTTTTTTCTTTTATTTTTGTTTCCATTTATTTAAAAAAAAAAAAATTTTTTGTAATTGAAATTATCTGCTTAATCGAGAATTTCTTTTCGATGACAAAAGTAAAAATCTTCTTGCTCATGCTACCTTTTTTTGCAATCTTATAAAAATGGTTTCACCTATTTATGTGGTTGGTTTCTCTGCGCGGTTCTTTCTTGCTCAACCCCGAAGTTTCATTCTCAAATTGGAATCCGATTGTGTTAGAATGCTGTTTAGAATCAGATTCAGATAGGAATTTCTGAAGACGCAAGTGACTGTAGAAAGCAGAGATACTACTCGTGATATAACGGAAGACGAACAACTGAATAGTTAATATCTGGAAGAGTCCATTACTTACGGATAGAGGAGGGGGAGGGATCACAGATGAGTTAGGTCTAATCTCATGCAATAGATTTTCTAAACAGAATTATATTTGAATCTGGTTTGAAATGATTCACGAAGTTAATTCTTCGAGCAGTGAAACTTTTTACTGAAAAAAATCATTTTATTTTATTTTATTTTTTTTTTTAACAATGTAAAAAAAAAAATCATTTAAAAAAATTTTTTTTTTAATTTTTTCATTTTTTAACAATGTAAAAAAAATATATTTTGACTAATTGTTTGAAGTTGATTCAGTTTATGTCTGCATCTACAATATCAGGAAAGTAGTCTACCTTTATATAAACACTTACTTGGTAAGGTAAGTGGTAAATTTAAGCCAATTAACAGCAACTGACTGGCAGAATTTGAACTTCGCTTCTTGATTACGTTTTCCATTATTGGGAGGTGGGGGGGGAAGGTATTTTAGATGAAGGAAATTATAGCTTCTTCATACCATGGTTTCATTTGTTTACAATGTAAAAACATTTTGGAGTTTCTTTATGCATCTAACTACCTCTTGTCTCCTTTAGTATCGGACCTATCTTACAACCAGGTTTTCGAAGTGGAGAATTCAAACTTTTGGAAGGTGTCGTGAAGTTGTAAAAATTCTAGGAGTCGTGTGTGGGTCAGTCGGATTTTTTTTATCTCCGAAGAATCGATTGGAAGACTTTAGAATAAGGAGTCGGTCAGATATTTTGGAATTCTAGAAATCTGAGTAGGACTTTATACCGACTCTGCAACCCTACTTACAACCACTACTACAGTATGCGACCTACCAAATTAAGTTACGGGTTAGATCAAAGATCAACGTAAGCAGTAGAAAGGTGACACTTTTTTTTCTAGGTTGGAAAACCCATGCTAGAATTGATGTTGGAAGGTAGGCAACACTTCGTCCTAGTTGAAATGAATGGCTCGCTTCTTGAGGAAGCCCCTTTGTTTTGTTAAGCTCTTAGGACTGGCTTTTACTTCAGATCTAAAATGAAAGACTTGTATCCAATCTGTTAAGTTGCTGGCAAAAAATATTTGAATCATTCTACCGCTCCAGAAAGCACCCAGCTCCTGATACAATTCTTTACCTATATAAGAGTCGGATACATCCTAAGATGGGGTATTTACTGTTGCCATATTTGGGGAGGTCCACTCAGAGCACTCTTTATTGCCTGTCCAGAGTTCAAAATCGACTTCACGATCCTGTGGGGGATGATCTCCCCTGCTCCTTACAGCTCTTTTTTTTTTTTTACAGAAGAGATGTTGCTAGTCTTTCTCTACTCTATCATTAGTTCCATGGAAGGTGCTCAACTTAGCTTCAATCTCTGGTTCCTCTAATTGTAAAACATTTACAGGAAGAACTTTCCTTCCTACCTTCACTGCAAAGAACTTTCTTTTCTTTCTTGTGTCTAACATCAAACCGAATTTCCATGAATAGTTTCTTTCCAATAACTTGGCACAAGATTGCTTTCCCGAATGCTACAACATCGTAATGAAATGTAATGTTCAATAAACACTTATTATAAACTGTCCTCATAAGTCATCAAATTTTATTCGTTCATTATTTTCAATCCTCTCATAATATTCATGATCATTCAACTGGCAATCTATCGCATTAACCCTTATCCTGGTGTCTCGTTTAGCTTTAATAATTGGTGACTCATTATTAAAAAAGAAACACTTACTAAAATAGCCACCAACATTATTTTCAATTTGGTAATGTTTTCATAGCAAACCCTGGTTTGTTGGTAAACAGGTGTTTGGCTTTTGATTGGAGCCACCGAGAAGTAACGGTTGTTTAGGGTACACTGTCCTCATGCCTTTCACTACCAAATGCATATGTAATGCATTTTTTGTAGAGCAACACATCTTATTCTTTGGCAATTGGTGCATCTTATGCTCCACACAGCAGGGAACAACTCAACAACGGTTAACAATTTCCATGGGATTTTTGATAAACACGTTGCAGTCGTTTATTCTCTGTGAAAACTTGTGCTATTTTTGGAAAATAACTCAGCTCAAATGATTTATTAATTTCCGTGAACGTCCAAGAATTAAGACGGTAACTAACTCTACTTATAATTTTTATTAATAGAGATGGGTACGTAATTTTACATCTAGTAAATCACATTTTTACGATTTAAGATTGTGGCAACAAATATTGTCACCAGCATCAAAAGCATTTAACAAAAAAACAGAATTTTGTGACCAAAATTTTTTTTAATGTACATTACTTGCACTGAATATTGGATTCCTATGTGAAGAAGGTAAATTTTATAAATATATATATATATATATATATAAATCTTTATAAAGTTTAATGTTTTATATATTTGTATGTACAGGATTCACTCCTAGACTAATTAACTGATCATTATGAATTTTGGAATCCAGCTGCTGGGTATAAGGGATTGTAGTGTGGGCTATATTTAGTTGGGGGGGGGGTGCTTTGCAAAAAAAATTAGATATTAGACATCCAAGTTAAATATTCCTCAAATTTCAGTTTCTTTGGAGTATTTTAAAGGATTTTTAGAGGACATAATATGGCTAAAATCTTATATTTGAAAATTCAAATATTTCAGATTTGCATTGAATTTGATCCAGTCATTATACACTAATTAAGAAAGATTCTCTGAATTTCTATTTCTTAAGACCCCTTAAGCTTTAGCCTTAAATTGAAAAAATTTCTAGAATCAAAATCATTATTTTAATTTTTAATCTTCGTAAAGAGACATACATAAAATGGTACAAAACTGTTCTGTTTGGGGAATTAATTTGAACCGTTCTGGTATGGGTATTCGAGTGTGTGTATATATTGTATATATATATATATATATATATATATAATAAAACTTTCAGTTTACAAAAGATACAGTATTCTTGTACCTGTATCAAAATGTCTTTCATCGTTGCATGAACTGTTATCTTACGTTTTTAATTCAGCCTTTTTGTCAGAATACTTGGACTTCGCTTCAACATTTACATTTTCTGAAAAGTTTCTCATGCTTAAAAAAATTTGCATAAAGTTTCCAGTTTAGCTTCAATCGAAAAAAAATTATAAATGCCTAAAATTGGGAAAGATTTTCACTTCAATTTAAGCTGTTTTTAAAATTAAGTGTCAATATATTTTTCAGTAAAAACTTATATAAATTCTTAAAGCAAAGTATCAAAATATGCTTACTAAATCCTTTATTTATTTTATTTTTCAACTCTAATTCATTTATGTTCAAATGTTTTAATAAAGACTATTTTCATACAGAACAATATATATTAAAAAAAAAATTTGCCAAAAAGAAAATGTATTCATCTTTTTAAAGATCAGGTTATTCAATAAAGAAAAGAATTTTCAAGTTGTTGATACATATAATTTAAAAAAAAAAAATAAGTTGTATTATTCCGGGAAACTTTTTAATAACGGTAAATAAAACTTATAAAAATAAGTTATATAATTAAGTGTGTTGTATTAATTTAATTTTTAAAAAATTGCAATGAAATACTCAAATTGGTATATAAAAAAAAAAATATATATATATATTTTTACAGGAACTCTGAATGTGTTAATGAGGTCAGATGTTTGTGTAGCAAAAATAATTTTTATTAGTTTTTATTTTTACAGCAAATGTATGTTACCCCCTTAATCAATTATGATAAAAAAAGTTTCTAATATTTTTTTCAATTTACTAAGCATGCCAGATCACAAATTTGCTGGGTTTTTTTTTTTTTTTTTTTTTTTTTTTTTCCCCCAATATTATTGATTACTTAATAAAAAGACTGTTTAGCTTTAAAAACAAAAGGAGATCTCTATATTAACGACTATCTGTATTTATGGTTTTGTCAGTGACTTAACTTTATTAGTTTCATGCAAAATTCCTTTTAGGATTAGTTTTCCTTTAAAGCATTAAATTCATGAATAATTATTTTTATTTATTCTGATGTTACATATTTAAAAAAAAAAAATTTTTTTTTTTTTTTTTTTTTTTTTCCAATTACAAAATGACACCTCTCCCCCCTCCTGCGCAAAAAAAAATTTGTCTGAACAGACCAATAATAGTTTGAAGATCAGTTGAAGCCAAAGGTTGTAAGTCGATTTATTTAAAACAATTGAGAATTAAATATCTAAAAAGAAAAAAAAATGCTAATAGTAAACATTTGTGTCAAGGGGTCAATTTAAAAAAAAAAAAAAAATAAATAAAAATATTTTTTTTTAAATATCCATGATTTAGGAGTCTCTTAATTAACAAACAAGTGGTGGATGATCTCATCTTTTCATTGAAGTAAGTCTTGAAAAGTATCAAAATCCCAAAATACAGCTGCTTCTCAAATGGAAAATCAAGAATTGTTCAAAAATTTTGATTCAAAGCGATTTACTGTTATTTTTAATTATTTTTTTTTTACATAGACCTCTGCAGGGACTGGATGATTGCTCTCACTTCCCCTCTCTCTACCTCATCTTCTCTTGAATTTTGTAATCAAATTATTTTGCGAAATAGGAATTTTTAAAAAAGTTTGTTTTAGTACCTTATGCTAATCCCTTTATAATAAAGAACAAATGTGTAATTAATGTGGAGGCAAGAAACGCGTACAGCCATGCTTGAAGTCGTATCAAGGGAGAAAACTCAATATAATTGCACATGATGACTTCCTTTTAATCTGTTTCAGTGAGTAAGGTTTGGTTTGGTAGTTTTGTTTTACGGCATATCAACCCTTTTTGGGTTATTTAATGCCGAATCTGGTCATTATAGTAAAAGTTTTTATGCTTCAAGTTCTTTATATCTTCAAATGTTTAATCATCGTTTTTGGTTTGGTAGTTTTGTTTTACGGCATATCAACCCTTTTTGGGTTATTTAATGTCGAATCTGGTCATTATAGTAAAAGATTTATGCTTCAAGTTCTAAAAATAAAATAAAAAAGGGGAGGGAGAAAGGGAGAGGGGCTTTTGTTTTTGGTTTTGTAGAACATAATTAAGTTTTACAAAAAAAAAAAAAAAAACGTCAATGTAGGTGAATTTCGTCTCAGGGAGCCACAGGACAGCCTGATCTGGTATCACCAGTCAGTGAGTAAGAGAAAATGTCTCCTCAAACAGTTTTCTTAATCAAAAAAAAATATATGCGTGCCAATAACAGTGGAAGGAAAAAATGGGGGGGGAAAAAATAGACTAGTCTGAATCGAGTATCAATGTCCGATGGATTGCGATTTGACTTTAAAAATCTGGCAATCTAACTTTGTATGTTAGATTTATTCATTTTAATTATTTGTTTCCTGAGGTGTTCATCTTCATCTTCAAAATGCTATGAGGAAGGAATGAGATAAAATTCTTTCTTCCCACAAGGTGTTGCTGTTTCAAAGATAAAGATATTCATTGGAGGGGGGGGGGGGATATCAATAAGTTATTCTTGTTCCTTTTTTTTTTTTTCTAAACACAAGAACCACTTTGGGAATGAATATTGCTAGAGAAATATTTACTCTATCACCTAAGAAAGTCAGCCGGAAGAAATATGAAGCTTTATTCAGGCATAAAGAAACTTTTCATTTTCTTTCAAGATTGAAGAAGCTTTTTTTAGTTTTATTTATTTTTTCAAATTATTCCTTGTATGGAAATTATTAGTCTTACTCAGATAAATGTTGGTGGGTCGGTGTCCCTCTTGACCTATTTTACAATTAATGCGTTGATGATTTAAATTGCATTTCAAATTCTACATTGAATCTTTTTTTTTTTTTTTTTTTTTTTAAATCTGTGTGCACATGTTGGGAAATGTCTCCTTCAGGCTTCGTTAAGACAAGCATCTAGGAAAAGTAAAACTGCTAAACCATCTGTGGTTACTGTTGCTTCCGAAGATGTTGACTTGTTCTTATTTCTGGGTCAGGATGGCAGTTATTTAGAGAGTGTGGTTGTTTCTGTGCAAAGCCTTTCTTAAAAAATAAACCATTCATGTGCAGACATTGTTTGAAAACTGGATATTTTACTGAATTTTCATGACACACTGGCAAATAGTTAAGCAACGGCAATGCTCAAACAAAAGTTTTCAGCCATCATGTCTGTATGTATAGACAAGTGTAAGTACAAGGGTATGTCAAATGAAAATTGAGGGGGAAAAACAAAAACAGTGGTGAATGCCAACGTTTTCAATAATCTCCATTGCATTTTATAGAGTTGTGCTAGTGCACAAATGCATACTGTGTTCCTTGTTGCACTTCTTCATCGAATCTTAACTCTTGCCTCTTTATGCATTCTAGATATGTCATAGGGGACGGGAGATGTGGAGAGTCTGTTGGATATAGAATACATGAAAATGCTGATCTTTGCTTTATACGACAGTTGAATGGGTAACTTGGAACCGAGCATTGTCATGCTGCAAAAAACACTTGTATTCACGATTCTTCATCATTTGAATTTTATTAAGGATCCTACCTCTCTTTTTTGTACAGTCAACAAAAACTGACCTGGTTTGGTGAAGGGGTATTGCACCATTCCTTACTGTATAAAAGTACACGTGTATGTGTGTATTTTTTATATATACTTATTGACAAAAGCCAATGGACTTGAATTTCAATCTTTTATGAGACTTTCAAAAACCTGAACGTTGACTTATTTTAACACTTTTTAATTTCTTTCTTTTCATAGCCTAAAATTTATGAAATAATAAATATTTAATATCACCCTCCTGAAGAGGAGGTGCATTATGGGAGTGATCATTGTAAAATGTTTGGGTTTAGGAGCACAAAGGAACCCTATATTCGATTTTGCCTTTGAACGTTAATTCAAGCCAAAAATTTATTCCTGTCAGTAGAAAGACTTCAAAACTATCGAATTTCGAAATGTCATATCATAAACAAGTCAGCCATTTTTAATCTTTTGTTAATAGTTGAAAAAAAGAAATGAATTACTTTGTGACCCTTTCAAAATCTGATAGGAATTTAAAAGGATTTTAACTGAGTAAAAAGTAGTTTCTTGCTTTTAAAATTCTTAATAAACCGGCATGTTTAAGGGGCTATTTATATCCAATAATTTCATAGATTAAAACATTACCGTAACAAAATAAGTTATAGTTTTATAATTTGATTCAATTAATAATTTAACGATCAATGAAAATTAAATTTAATTTTCAAAATCCAATAATTTGGTTTAAAAAAAAACAAAAAGGGGATTTAAATTTCAGCTATTAATAAGATATCTGATCGATTTTATTGCAAAACCAATTTTTTTTTTTATATGTATTCTTTCATTAACATAATTTCCAAAAATGTTGCAATAAATGAATTAAGAGAGGGTGGTGGTGGTGACATTGAGCAAAATAAAAATGAAAGTAGAGACTTCCGGCAATGTTGGATAGGTGTAAATAATATATATATATATTCAACTCAACCTTTTATATGCTTTGTTTCGTAACTCATTTAAGGTGGTGAGCATTGACTCTTGCAATTTCCCGCCTATGGAAACCCAGTTTTGATAATTCTATTAATTAAATAAGATGAATTATTCAAAGAAAAAAAACAAAACACAAAAAAAAACTCACATCCTGAAGGATTTAATATATTCTGTTCAGCTTTATAATCAGGTCAACTATATTCACTCGTCACAATACAACAGA